>QYTT01079077.1:20783-32119 GCA_006980735.1 Dasypogon diadema | reverse complement strand
TTAAGACCGATCTAAAGCGATAAAGACGATCCCTCCAAAGAGTGGATCTCGGGTTTTGTGCAGTACTGGAAAAAATTAAATAAAGTTGAAATTGTGTTTTAGTGGTTTTACTCTAGAATCTCATCATTTACCAAAATTCCGAAGAATTTGTGTGTTGTGGTTTTGTTCTAAAGAACGGTGTGTCCGAGCGGAAAAACCGGACGCTAGTGGAAATGGCGCGTTGTTTGCTGACACAAACAGTACTCAGCTTTGCATTTTGAGCAGAGGCATTAGCTGCATCAAATTATATACGAAATCATTGCCCAACGACTAGCCTTAAAGTTCACACACCGTATGAGTTTTGAAACCGATCAATTTACGGTGCGAAGACGTATTTGTTGCAAAAGGAAAATTTGTGCCTAGATCAAAGAAAGGCGTGTTAGTTGGATATTCCTGAAGACAAATAGGTCGTAGTTACTAGAGACGTGCACTTTCTGGAAGAGTCTGTGACCGCAGGTAAAAAAGCAGACAATGTCAATGAACTGAAGGAAGAATTTAAAGATGATGAAGAAGAGATACAAATTGAGATACCAGTGGGTTCAGCAGGGAAAATCAACGAAGTAAGGAACAAACTGTGTCACAAGTCAACCAGCAATTGGAGCAAATTTTTACCCAATCAGTAAAAAAGAACGCCGACAGTTTAAATTCTACAAGAGGTGTCGGAAGGCTACGTTTGGTGCATTCAGGTGGTCGCGGGAGGCCGGGGAAAGCCTATCAAACCAAATCAGATCCAGATGTTCTTCTAAATGAACATGAAAGAAATGACGAAGAAATTGAAGAAAACTCGGAAATAAACGAGAATGTCTTCATGGATGCGATGGATGAACATGCTACTGTAATTGATCGACGTCTCGTTGGAAGATACGATGAACAGTGATGAAACTGAAGAATGGTTGAAAGCGCTAACCGACAAGGTTAGAGGACTAATAAAAAACGACACATGGGAATTAGTTAATCGACCGAAGAATAGAAGTGTTATTACGTGCAAGATTGTTCTTCGAAATAAAATGAAGCCTGATGGTGGATTGGAGCGCGTTATCACTTCGTACGTCACGCGTTAAACAATGGAGAACTGAACTTCGTGTACATAACGACAGAAAGAATGACAGCAGATATTTTAACTAAGCCGTTGCCAGGACCTACACATTACAAACACATGGAAGGAGTCGGTTTGAAAGGTTGTTAAACGCTAAATTTGAGAAAGTGTATTAGGTATAATCAAATTTACGTTAGCCTATCGGTATCACTTTGTCAGTCTGAAAACCAAAGTATGTTCTTTTCGGAACGTAGCAGTCATCGAAATTAAGTTTTTTTTTTGTTATTGAAATTTTCTAATCAAATCGCCATTCCCTGTTATTAACTCAAATAAAATAAACCTTAATTTAAATAGGATTGGTTTTGTCATCTGCGCCTAATAAAGTTTTTCAAGGTCTAACAGTCCTTCATAGTGTCAATACTTTGTAATACTGCTCAGTTTATAAAGTTATAGAATAAAATGATGTACCAAAAAATAGATTATAATTTTATTAATACTCGTGAATCCCACCCACCTTCCATTCCACAAAAGCACGTTTAGTGTCATCTATTTGCGAGATTTTCTAATACAGGAGACTAACTGCTGACATGTCTTCAAAACGTAAGCGGATATGGCATGTGCGTTGATCAGGAGGCCGTCTGCAAAGTGTTTACAAGACAAGTCTTGAAGAGTCTTCAAAGACTTTTTTCGCTGGGAAGTAATGTAAAACAAAAACTTTTCTTCATAATTCCGCTTCTTTCTATTGTTCTGGGAATTTCCTTTGTTATTGTTCATAGGTTATTGTATATGTATAGGTTATCTCGCAATCGAAAGTAGGTAGGTGAACGTTATTTTAAAAATTTCTTAGAAACCTTAGTTTTGGATACATTATATAATTTAAGAGTAAAGTAATAAAACTGTAATCAAATTATTGACCACAAAATCCCTACCGTAACTCACCTCTTCGAAGTCAGATAGTTACTTTCATATAAGCGGGAATGAACGCTAATAGACTTCATTTATATGACTTACGACAGTATATACGTATATTGAAATATTTCAGGTGTGGAACTATCTAATTTATATACTTATTTTCTCTTTAGGGAAAAAAATGGCACAGATGTTTCTAAAGTTGAAGGATTAAAAGGACGTTATAAGATAATTAAATTAGAACGAAAATTCATAATTGAGAAAACAGAACAAAAGGACGCTGGCTTATATAGCTGTTCAGTGAATGAAGAGGGCTGGGTTGAAAAAAAGAATTTCACTGTTGTTGGTGAGTTTAAAGAAACTTTAGTCGTAATAGTTTCGAAGCTATTAAATTTACTTGCAGCAAACGTAGCAGTAAGGGTACCATCTAACACAGGAGTCGTTGAAGGGGAGAAGCTTAGCATTCATTGCACAGCTGTAGGAACAAATCCAGAAATATTATGGCAATATGGTACGTTAATTATTTTTCAAGTTGTGTGGTTTGTAACCTTTTACACTAACAATAAGATATTTTTTCTGGGGTGACAACACTATTTTCGCCTAAGGCTGAACCCGCACTGCAACAGTCAGTCACGCACAAGCAAGCAAGATCGTATATATGCTGTATGATAGAAAGAGAAGTTTTCTGCTTTGACAACTCTCTTCTGTCGCACAGCTTAATTGGGATTTTGACTGTTTATGCTTGACTAACTTATTCAGTGTGGGTTCAACCTAAAACTCTGAGATGACTGACATGACAATTTATTTTGAGCGCACACGAGCGAGCCTTTCTACATCTAGCAGGGCTTGCTCACGAGCGCATGCGTTTATGAAAAAGAGTCAACACAGGCACACGCCCGTGAGCTCTTGATAGTTGCTCATGCTCGCACACGATAGGCTCGCGAAAGCTCACAATGGCTCACGCAAAATGAACATAGGATTGTTCGTTGTTAAAATTAAAGACCAAAAGTGTATTATGAAGTTTACTCAAATAACTCTTGCCGGAAGCCAACAATAAAGCTATTCAAAAACAGTAAAAAAATTAACAAAATTAAATTTTATCTTACTAATTCCTTCCACCATAAATGCTGAAACAGAAGAGGAATTAAATATCTACTTACATTTTTATACTACGTACAATAAAGAAAAAATAATCCACTTTTGATTTTTAATTTTAACGACAAACAGTCCCATGTTCATTTTCCGTGAGCTATTATGAGCGCTCGCACACGCTCGTGAGCGTGCGTTTTCGTACCCTGTTTTCTCCCATTCTTTATATGTGATTTCTTTTGCTAAATCTTTTACTAAGGAAGAGATTTTAGTCCAAGAGCTACATGAAATGCACGTGCCTTTCCAGCAATTGGAATTTCTCTGGGTATTGCACAAACATGTATTCCAAAAGTTATCGTTGGGAGGGATGCGAGTCCGATTTCGCGGTGAATTATGGGCCCCTCTCGGGGAGAGGAGGGGCGCTGACCCTGTGCTCCCCGGTGGAGCGGGGGGTTAGCGTCCTGCGATGAACTGGGGGGGCTCGGAGAGCCCAAAACATAGGGCCGCTGCCCCGAAGTAATGTCTAACGACGGTTCCGGGGTGGTGGCCAGGTGACAGGGAGGGGGGGTTTAGCCGGTAGACCCGGATCGTGGGGAGTCCGGCACTCGGGGGGACTGGTCCCCCTAGGTGCGTAAAGCATTCCCCCCCCGCCAAAAACAAAAAAAACAAAAAAGTTATCGTTATAGGTAGTTTTCAAGCCTTTAAGTTTTAAAAATAAATTCTCACAGGTTTGACATTTACATTGATCAGCAGGCGTTTGCTGTAATAAAAGAACTTTTTTAGGACGCAGCTTACAAAATGTGGAAAAACCAATTGACTGGTCTGGATCGTCTTCCGTAAAAATTTCTCTCTTTTCACTCCTTTAAGGAAAGCGTTAAGTAATACTTTCTTTCTTTATGTTTTACCCCACCTTTCCACACAATCATTTCTTCTTTCATTCCAAGAGCGGTATAACTTATATCTGGTCTGCTGCTGATTGCTGCATATTTACTGTACAAGAATAAAAAACGAAGGCATAGGTTTTGGGTTCACGAAACAATTGAAAAGAGGCATTCTTTAGGAGAGTTTCATCATCTTATACAACAGCTCGAAAATGATGAACAACAAGTTCTATTAACTTTTCTTCCATTGTTTTTTTTATTGTAATCCACCTCTAAAGTCAATTTTTCAACACCAACTGACCAGCACACGCGATAACATGTCTTGGAAAATGTGTGAATCTTCAAACTTCTTTACACGTTGCATGACGTGTTATCGTCCGGCGTGGCATGGCATGTAATAAGTGGAACTCTGCACAATTAAATCTCAGCTTAAATTTGGTATTCACACATTTTTTAGCGTTGTTGCATAGTGTATTGTGGCGTGGCATGTGACAAGTGGAATTCCGCCTTTAGTCTGCTCGGGAAAGAGTGAAAGGCCTGCATCTAAAGTCGGTTTTGAGATATCAGCTTTCCGCTTTCTCGGTGACATTGGCAAAGCATTTGAAGCTTTCCAAAAGACTGTGGTGTGCGATATGTACCACGTGATGTTGACGGCGTTCTGCTAATATCTTCTCATACACTTGCTGCAGCTTTCCGCTGCCTATAGTGCCTCGTCTGCACTCGTTTCTTAACTTTATACTCTTATAGTTTTTTAGAACTTCTTTCTTGTGAAAGTCTTTCCTGTTCTCTTTTTTATTTAATATTGAGTTTCCCACGTCGCGACGTATCGCCAAGACCGAGTTTGAGGTGATGATTCAGACAGGTATCATTCGCCCTTCCAAGAGTCCTTGGTGTTCACCTCTTCATATGGTGCCGAAGAAGAACGCTACCTGGCGCCCCTGTGGTGACTTTCGTGCACTTAACGCTCGATGGACTTCACGTTCAATTTAGCTGGGTTCTCAATTTCTTCAGTCATCGGCCTTGTTTAGGCATTCACACGGATCCCAATGGCACCGGAGGACATTCCGAAGACAGCCATAACTACGCCCTTCGGCCTTTTCGAGTTTGTCTACATGCCCTACGGTCTACGCAACACTGCGCAGACTTTCCAATGCTTTATGGACAAAGTATTTCGAAGTTTCGATTTTTGCGTATGCCATATTGATGACATCTTAATTTTCTCTAAAACTTCTCAAGAACATGAAGATCATCTACGTGAATTGTTTCAACGTCTATCCGACCATGGCATAGTCATCAATCCTGCCAAATGTGTCCTAGGTCAGCTGGAAGTCACCTTCCTAGGTCAAACTGTATCTGCTGCCGGCGTGCGTCCTCTCGCCGAGAAAGTTAAGGCCATCCAAGACGGCGAAACAACTTCGTTGTTTTTTAGGAATGTTCAACTTTTACCGCCATTTTCTCCCAGATGCAGCATCTCTGTAAGCCCCATTGGATGAAGCTCTGGCTGGCCTAAAAGTCAAGAGATCTCAACCCATCGTCATGAATCCCGAAAGGTGCATTGCTTTCGAGAGGTGCAAAGAAGCACTCTCACGCGTCGTTCTCTTGGCTCATCCGGACCCTAGTGCCCCCAAGCACTGTTAAGAGACACATCTGGACAACAGATTGATGGAGTCGTTCAACAGTTCGTGAGAAACTCGCTGCAGCAGCAACCCGAAACTCTGCAATATACAAATCCGTTCGCTACTTCAGTTTCCTTCTTGAAGGTCGTCCATTCACTGTTTATACGGACTACAAGTCAATCACTTACGTTTTTCAACAAAAGGCAGATTCATTCACACTCAGTGAACGGAAATGGCTAGGTCTCATTGCCCAATACATTACAGACATTCAGTACATCAGCGAAAAGAAAATTGTAGTAGCTGATGCCTTGTCCCGTATAAATGCGGTGACTACTCCTCCAGATTATAACGTCCTAGCGACTTCCCAGCAAGAAGACAACGAGCTGAAGACTTTGCTCTGTAAAGGTTCAGCCCTACAGCTCAAACTTATCCTGATCCCTCGCACTGAAACAAACCTTTATTGCGATACCTCATTGCAACGTCCTAGACTTTTCGTTACTGTTCGCTTACGTCGCCAAATTTTCAACGCCATACATCAGCCACCTTGCGATCTCGCACCACAGCCTACCATGCCCAGGCTAATGGAACTGTCGTGCGCTTACATCGTCAACTCAAGGCAGCCATCATGTGCCACGCTAACGAGTCTTAGACTGATGCCTTACCCCTAATTTTACTTGGGATTCGCGCCACTTGGAAAGAAGACTTCAGGCTTCCTCAGTCGAACTAATTTATGGTGAACCACTCGGTCTCCGTGGAGAATTCCTTGCAGCAGCTGCTACCCTAAACTTTATATAATAACACAGTAGACTCAATCCTTATACTGAAAGAATTCTTAAAGAAGTTGAATGTCAGTCTTTCCCTACTTACTGCTACTAGTGAGTTTCCCTTCTATCCCAGAAGGCGCAATTTTTAGCGTGGAGTCAAGAAACATTTACCTATCTCCGCACTAAGCGTTCACACATCTCAAGAAAATGTGTTAAGATTAGGCTTCTCGACAAGCATGCAAGGACAAATAACCGTTAGTAAGGTTAATCAATTGATAAAACAGATGAAAAAGGGAACTGTTAGTCAAAGGGGAACGGCGCTATCCCGCCAAAAATCTAGTAAGGAAATGAGATCAAATACAACTGGGGTAGATGTCAACTTAAAGGAAAATACCAACTCGTAAGAAAGACGCGAATTGACAAGTTCACAGCGAATTGGGGCGGAGAATCAGCACTGCACCTGGCACGGGCGTACCTCACAACGTTGCCAGCCGACATAGACGGGTCAAGCCTCGAGACAAAACACACTCTAGACCGCTGAGCCATCCGGTCTGACACAGAACAGGCACCAGCGACCCTCGACCGTGGCACAGGCACCGCCCCCTCAGGAGGCCCCGTGTTGAGCAGATTTATCAGATACATATAAAGAAAACACGCAGTTCAAGCAAAGATGGCTTTAATGGCCGACGATCAGAACAGAATAGAAAGAAAGTTGCAAAAAAAATTCTGTCCTCAACTCACTAACATACATATACATTGACTAAACTGTTGTAATTCATACATTTACAAATAAGAGAGCTCAACTTCCAATTATTCCAACACCCCGCAACAGCCCCAGCTGCACCAGGCCTACGCGCACGAGCGGAAGAAGGAAAGACAGGAACACGGGGAACAGGAGCGGGAGTGCCAGGAACGGAAGAGCCAAGAAGAATCCTCGTTAAGAGCGTCTGGCCGCACCGCGTCCGAGAGCGTAGGCGCGAGAAATCCTCCAGCAGTTTCGGCAGCAACCGCCCCAGAAGATCCACCAAGTCCACCAGCAGCCGGTACCGGAAAAGAGTCATCAGTCGAAACGCCGGTTAGAATCAAAGCGCGCAATTCAAAGGCCAGAGAGACAACTGTAGTGACCATGCGTCATTTATGCAAGCTCACTTCATGCACTGATTACAACGCCAGGGTTACGACCAGCGAAATAATGGAGAAATGCACAGCTGCTTTCTGTTTACATCATAATGGGCCGTGACACAAATAATAAGCAAGGTCACGGCCAGCAGAACAAAAGTAATTATCAGCTAGAATCGTAAACAAAACGATGAGCTTTATTACTTTCACAGAGAATAACTATAAAAAGTAATCCCACCCCCACAACATTCTCACAGTGTAGTGATTCACCCGCAGCATGCGGCGTCCTCCCAGAATGTTTTTCATTCATGAGTATATGAATCATAAGCCACATCTGAATCAGGCAATGTGATATGCGAACAACTTTAAAAATTGTAACCCTTAGAAAATGTTACGACGATTTACCAAACACAAATTTTGTAATCGCACTATGAATAATGTAGATTTGAGTGACATGTATACATCTTTAGTTTTGTAAGAATTTTTAGTATTTAAGTCCCTGTAAATTCAAGGAAATAAACAGTCGATTTTTAAAATCGAAACGTTGCTCTTTTTCAGTTAGACATATCGGCGTATCCCTTTTAGGTGACGCACTACCATAGGTCTTATGCTGTATAGCATACCGCATCGGAACCTCGCTTTAACACTTCCGTCTTGCACCACACAATTACCTCAGAGCCAGGAGCAGTCCTCGACGTCTAGGCCCCCAACTCACTTTTAACATGCTTGATGCCACGCTTAACATCATCTAAGAGGGGCACAGTTGCACCAGGAAAACCAGAACAGAGGTCATTGATTGAGCCACACAGCGGGTGAAGCTTGGATGACAACTCCTGAGAGCGCTCAAGCAACAAGGTTGCCTTTGAACCACACACTCGAATATTTAGTGGCACATAGTCATTCATAATAAACTTTAAATGCGTTTTCCTCGAAACACAATTTTCCAAAACTGCGCCGGTTCTAGTTAAAAAAAACGGTTCGATGGATTGGCTTTTGGTTTGTTTTTTCTTAAAGTAGACAGTTTTTTTGGGAGCAAATATAAAAGGAGGATATACAAAAAAATTGTCATTGCAGATGCCATTTTGAATTTTTTTATACAAAAAAAATTTTTAAATATAGTTTAAAATACACTTAATTATTATCTTCAAATAAATAGTTCGTATGTCTTTTCTTTTTCCGCACAAAAAAATCCAAAATTTACGTAATTTTTGGTCAATTTTGAGTAAATCTCCCCTTAAGGCGGAGATGGATAAATGGTTCTTGGCTACACCATTGTGAAGTGCGCTTTCTGGGCTAGAAGGGAAAATCATTATATAACTTTATTATTCGTAAATTGTCGTTACTGGTTTGTTATATATGTAGATACAATTTGTCCAAATCTGCCACGATATAAAATTCTACTTTAGAGCTAGAATAGAAGAATATTCTACATAATATTAATTTTAAATACTTTCAGGAAATTTAACACTTATGAATTCAACAGAAAAATATATTCTCAAAGAAGACGACAATAAAATTCCAAATGCAATTCTTACCATTGAAAATGCAAGTTTAGAAGATAGAGGAGAATACAAATGCATTGCTAGGAATTTAGCAACGGATTATGCTGGATTTAACCCTGCGTCGGATGTATCCTTTGTGCGCGTGAAGGGTAATTATTGACATATAACATTTTATTTTATTTCTATATAACCTATATATAGGTAAACTAGCAGCACTTTGGCCCTTCTTAGGTATTTGTGCCGAAGTATTTATTCTCTGCGCAATAATATTAATTTATGAAAGAAGACGCAACAAAGCTGAACTTGAAGAAAGTGATACTGATCCAAATACAGAGCAGTAAGTATTATAATAAATTCCACGGGGTTAAATGTGAGCCTTCAATGAAATTTATGTGTAGTATTTTGTTTTTTATTAATTTCACTAGTTTTCTGCATTTTTTCTATTTGGATTACATTGCTTGGTAAAAACCTAAATAAAATCGATGTTCTTTACTTGATTCATATTTTATGTACAATTAAATTATATTACTAAGGATATACAAATTTACCAGCTTCTTCAAATTCGAAAAGTGTGAAATTCCTCATCCATTGTTTATTTTTCCTCTGCCTATATGTAGTAACCAAAATCATTCTCTACTATTTATAAGGTGTTTCTACAATCGTGTTTGATAAAAGTGCACGACTTTTTTGCTGGATTTGTTTCGGTGTTCGACTCTTTGGGATATTATTTTATGAAAGTAAAACACGATACTCTTACCATTTCTAATAATAATTCTGAAATAACAACACATATAAGTATAATTTAATCTCGTCTTTTCCCTTAAAGATTTCTTGTGTTCAAATTCGTGTACGGCTTTACCTTTTGGCCAGAATGCAGGATCTAAAAGAGAATTTGCACGGTCAGCAAAATTTTAAAGGAAATAAATCGGTTCTCCTTGTCTGCAAGTAATTTTACACAGCGATAATTCTCATTAATTGGTACATTACATTTGGAAGCAATATATTTCGACAAATTATGAGCTGATGTATCAGGTGAAACTGCGATACAAATATAGAAGACGGTTTAGGGTGCAGCTATATCATTTTCACTACTATGTCTGGATTGAATACAGTTCTCAGTTTGAACGGAAGATGATGACTCAGATGTAGGCCATTGAGCATTAATCATGATATTATCCGAGCTAGGTAAAATATTAGCATTATTATTAACAATTGTTTTATTAAACTATTCGAAATGCCCGTCTTATCTGAACTCCTGGTAATACGTTTAGCAGGCGAGGAGTCCCGTACTTGAGCAGACGGCAATTAACTCGATTTCGTTCTTATTAACACCAACCGCAGAAGTAGAAAGAGAACGGCGACTTACAGTAGACATATCACTGATCAAACCTATGCCAATAATTTTCATAACTAACATTGTTAGTTCCTTAATGTTCTGCTCCACATATCGTATAGAAGTGCTTGAACAGGAATTGTATGACCATGAGAAACGATTAGCAGATTTCATAATAATAAACTGAAATTTGTTGTGACAAATACCGCTACACCAATGACAGTGCGTTCACCACAAGAGTTTCGTTGTAGTCGAAGCAATTGAAACTTGAATGCAATAATCCGAAGATATATAAATATATATTATAAAATATAACAATGAAACTTAAATCGACTAGCTAAAGAAAAATTAGCGAAGATAGAAACGTCTATACACGACAACGATCAGACTGAGACTGAAGTGTTCTGGAACATTAATTTTAGAATTTGTAGGTATGAAAGCAAAAACATATTGTATTCTAACTGAAAACGATATTGTGAAAAAATTAAAGGTGTAAAGGAAAATGTTGTTAAAGATGAAATATCTGTAGAAGATTTCAAAAATTGTTTAGCTAAGATTTTCAGAAAACCAATGTTGTATATTAGTGTGAAAAACATGTATTAAGCCCGGTATTGGGTTAATTTAGCAGCTAAATATTTAGTTATAGTGTAAACAGTGACCTTTTTTCTAGCTAAGTTTTACAGTGGTTGTTACTGTCCTGAGTTCTTGGTGGCAGTTGCGGACAATAAGCTTCAAGTGATACTGACATATTATACGGTTGCAAGGGCTACACGATTCGATTGTAATTTGTTTGTTTTACCCCATATTGAAGAGTTGCTTTTACGGCCCTAATTACTTGCAGTTTTACTTGCTTAGGAAAAGCTCGATTCGTTTCGGATTAATCAAAAAGTTCAGAGCTATACATATTCAACGAAGGATATCTGGCTGCAAATTTGTAGATCCTGAAATCAAAATGCTTTTAGACACGAAGTATTTCATGGAGTACATAAATACCTTATTTTGGGTAATTATATATACTAGTAATATCCCCTATGCAATTGCACAGAAG
>QYTT01079076.1:0-12755 GCA_006980735.1 Dasypogon diadema | reverse complement strand
TAAACCGAAGAACATGAAATCATAAAAAATCAAATAAAAGGGAGGCAAGAAATTATAAGGAAATGCTTGTGCCCAAATTTATCACTTTTTGGAAACTTCCAAGTCACAGAATGTGGCTCTTAGTTTCTCGAATTTTGGGTCGAGTCAGAACTAAATTTATTGAGAATATCACAAGTACTTATATACTGTAAAAAAATTTCTATTACGAATTATAAGCTAAATGAAAAAAGGTTTTTCATATGTGGCGAAAAGTATTGCCACAACTTTATATCAGCGGGTTGCATTTCAACTATTTCCCTCGTCATTTTTAGACGAAATTACCAACAAATATTCCTTTTATACACAGGATTAATTATTGAAATAGTTTTGAATTTTACCATTTTATATAGTGAAAAATGACTATTTATTGTAGTTTGAATTTCTTGCGAAGCTTCTAAGAACAACTATTTTATAACTATTTCAATAACCATTTTAAACTTTCTAGTTAAGAGCCTGATTTCGTCAAATAACTATCGAAATAGTTACGCTTTAACCAAGTTATTTTTCTGGGTGTATGTATCTATTACCTCCTATTTATTACAATAATTATCTTACATACTGTATTTATTGGTAACATTATTTATATAATGCTTAAGTATGTACAGTTTGCTTGGATTTATTTAATTACAAAATGTTCTTAGTCTGTTTTTGTGTACCTTGTTTGTTTTGTTATTTGAATCTCTTATAATACAGTTTACATTGCCAATTTCTGTGATTACATATGGCCCGTTATATAATGGGTTCAACTTTTTCCTGTTTCGCACTACTAATAGAACTTTGTCACCTACAACTAACTTGTGTTTTATTTTCAAATATCTGATAATTCAATTCACCTTACTTAACATTGGTATATCGAATATACTCTTAACACAAGGTCAGGGTGTAACACCTTGGCTAGATCCAGACAAAAAAATCTTTTGTCTTAACATTTGGTGATCCTGATGTGATTCAAGTGTAGCACTTGTGACACGTTTCAACCAACATTTCTACAAATCTGGACATTGTTTTATAAATCATTGCATAATGGACGAGCTTGCCAAACAACAAGAGATCAACAGTCTGGGCATTCAGAGAATTATAAACAATTATCGAAAGTACTCTTTGGAAAGGAAAACTAAACCATATTATGAGGAACGTTTACGAAGACTCGAAGATGCTTGGATCAAGTTTGAAGCAGGAGACACTGAGATAAGAAGTCTGGAGAACCCACCAATGGGCCATCAGTACTTCTGATTATTACAAGAGAATGGAAGACGTATATCTAAATTACAGAGACCAATTCTCTGAAAAGATTTCTGTGGTTGGTGAAGAAACACCAATTATAAAGGATAACACTGCGGAACAAACACCAATCATAAAGGATAACACTACGGAACAAGCAACAATTGACAGTACAGCCAAACACGCCGCTAAGGGGGCAATACCGAAAGGGCCCACATTGCCGCAATTCAATCTTCTTTGCGCTATAGGTTTGCCATGTCTGTACAGAAATAAACGGTTATGAAGAAGTATAATTTTAGAATGAAGCTATCAGCATCCTTTCTATAATTGATATTGTTCCCAGGACAGTAAGTTCCAGAGAAACGAACGATCAAAAATGTTCCCAGGACACTAAGTTTCAAAGAAATGACGAAAAAAGACTACGGTTCCTTTAACGATGTTTATTGAAAAATTGACTTCTTTATATCATTCATGTCAGTGTGTGACTGTCATAAAGAGCGCACGTAGTGAAGTTTCTGCGTTGGTTTGATGAAATATATACAGGGTGTTCCGGTGGAAGTGATTCATAATCTTCCTATCGATAGAGCAATGCTTGTTGAGTAAAAAAAGAGATATTTGACTTTTACTATTTATTGCGCTCCTCAGGTCAGAGTTTCACTGAAGTTGTTTTAACTTTTGAAATATTTGTACCACTGACATCACTCTTTATTTTCAACAGGTATCTGTTTAGGCATAAAAATAAAACAGGAAGTTAGGTAGTTGTATCTGTGCAATAGGGAATTAAGAGCCTTCAAAATCAAAAATTTGGAATTAGAATTCCAAAATTTCAAGTTTTCGCTCGTTTTGTACTAAAATTAAGACTTTGACATGTCATTTTTTAAACAATTTGCCGATTACCTTTACATCAATACCTAACGCTTATACCTTTGATTAACAGTACAACGACGGTTGTCGATAGTTTCATTCAGTTACCTCAAAGAAATTTGAATCCTACAAATTTATTTCAATAAAACAAATTTTATTATAACAATTTGTTGTTTATTTTTTGATTTGTTTACATTTTATAAATATTTTGTCACTACTACCTAACTACTTATACTTCTCAACATCTAATTATAACAAATTTTCGATGTGATTCCCGCCCTCCATTAAACAGATAGGGGCTCTTCTAAGAAAATTTCTTGGTATATCAAGATGTTGTAACTGCGCCTTTAGCTCTTCGCAGGCAATATGTAAACGTTACCTAAGTTGTTCATAGGATGATATTTCTTCTACGTATCCTTTAAATACCCCCACACGTAATAGTCCATTGGTATCAAATCTGGTGGTCGTGGCGCCACTGCATAGGAACACCACGGCCAATCCATCGTCCGGGATATTTTTCATCCAGTCAAGGCTTTACTTCGGTATTATTTGTAGCATCTCTTCTGTTACTAATAGATCCTGTATCCAAAAATTTGTTGTATAATCTTTGAAAAATTCTGGCACTAGGACAAATTATGTTTGGGTACCTTTCCCTGTATATTCTTCTTGCGCGAGTCCCACTTGCGACTCACTGTATACATAAATCATTTCTGCCAATTCACGCACACTGTACTACTCTACTCGTTATGACGCTGAATAATTTATCGCTACGAACTCTGAGAACCAAATGACAATGTAAACTTAACATGCGCTACTTTTCATTGCGATGGTGTAACGAATTGTTTTTTCAGGTAACAAGACCGGTAGGAGAGTTTCTTGCCATCACACAAATACAATAAACCGCATTCATCACACAAACAGAACATTATTACACAAATACAACAAACAACATATTCACTCTGAAAATTTGGCCTGCATTCAACTACAACAACACGTTTATATTTATACACAAAGCAGTATTTGAGTATTGGTGAAAATTTGTGGTTTTGAATATTGTAGGCAAACCGGTTTTGCGGATTATCTGTGACAATAATTGTGGGCTGGCTGAATTTCTCCTTGGTCCTTGGTAAAGTATGAAAGCGATGGAGGTCACGGAATGAAACTATCGACAACCGTCGTTGCACTGTTCATCAAAGGTATAAGTGTTAGGTATTGATGTAAAGGTAATCGGCATTGCTTTCAAATTATTTAAAAAAATGACATGTCAAAGGCTTAGTTTTCGTACAAAACGAGCGAAAACTTGGAATTCTAATTCCAAATTTTTGGTTTTGAAGGCTCTTAATTCCCTATTAAGCTGATAAAACTACCTAACTTCCTGTTTTATTTTTATGCCTAAACAGATACCTGTTGAAAGTAAAAAGAGTAATGTCACTAGTACAAATATTTCAAAAGTTAAAACAACTTCAGTGAAACTCTGATCTGAGGAATGCAATAAATAGTAAAAGTCAAATATCTCTTGAAGGAGCGAATATTTTCATATGGTCTAGAACAACTTTGTACTCAACTAGCATTGCTCTATCGATGGGAAATTATGGATCAGTTCCAACGGAACACCCTGTATAAGTTAACCGGTCTAAAATTAAATATGATTAACCAGATTGTGGCAAGAAATTGTGCGGTTTGTGATGAAGTATTTAAGGACCCTAAAGATGTAATTATGTGTGTTGTTTTACCACTCTGCATGTTGCAACCTTAAAACCGCTGAAAATATTCGAAAGCTCGGCCAAAAAAGAGAGCAGTGGAAATGTGACTTTTGCAAAGTAACGAAAACTAATGAAATGGAAGCAGTGATTAATCTTTTTGAAAACTTTAAAATCAAAATAAGTAACGCCAAAATTGCAGAAATGAAAAAATCGTTACAATTTATATCAAATAAGTTTGATGAGTGCAGCTCTAAACTAAATGACTTCTTTAAACAAATACGTGAACTAAAACAAGAGAATAAGGATTTGAAAATTCAAATTTGCGAACTTAAAGAGCTAAATGATTCGCTTCAACAATCTGTAAGGAAGGAAAATTTTGTAATTAGTGGCATAAAACAAACCAAGAATGAAAACCTTATGACCGTAATCAAATCTGTGTCAACAAGCATTGGAGTGGTTTTTGAGGAGAAAGAAGTCAACTGTGTATATCGACATCTCAATAAGAGAACAATGCCCTCAGCTGCAACGGGCAACATAGTGGTACGTTTCGTGAGGAAAATCACAAAAGACAACTGAATGACTGCATATAGATTAGTTGTACGGAACAACAATAACGGGTCTGGTATTTCGGCAAAAAATATTGTTGCGTGTCGGGGATGTGAAAGGCTGCCTGGATGCAACCTGAAAGATGGTAAGTGTGCTCTGGACTAGCTCATGGCCGTGCAGGCTGAAGCGAGGACTCAAACGAGCTAGCCCAGAGACACGACGGAGGAAGCATGTGGCTGAGCGGCATGCTTGTATGGCTAGGCTGGCGGAGAGTGTGGGGTGGGTTCATCCCAAACAGCCGCCTCCTCCGTTTCCCCTTGCAGCAGAAAAATCATGCCGCATTTAAGTGGACGGAAAGGGATGAGGATAGGATCAGGAAGAGGTAAGAAAATGGGAGGGGAGATCTGAAAAGAAAGAAAAGAAAACAGAAAAAAAGAAAAATAAACATTAAAATAAACAAGAAAAGGAAAAGGGGAGGACTCGGTGGCGCAAGGGAGCGTCCCCTACCTGCAAACGGATGTTGTCTCAGGATGCCCTATTTTTACCTAGAAGAGAGAGAGAGTCAGACGAGGCCTCAACCCGTCAATAGGGGAGGCCTACTCATCGGTAAGGCCGCACTGCAGGGAGAGAACATAGGAGGGAGGAAAGGAAAACGAACTTTACGTTTCCTTCATCACGTCATGTAAATTTAATCAACTCATAAATTCCTTACATTTCAGATTCGAACACTAACCCTACTCTTTAGTTATGTTAACGTTCAAGGAAACAAGACGTAAATTATTGTATCAGCTCCTTCAAATAATACTATGGACTGCTCAGCAATTCACGTTTACGAATTTATTCGAGATCTGTCTAGGCTCTAACAACTGAAGTTTTTTCCTTATATAGATTAATATGCAAAAGTTTTTTTTCTTGTTCTCTTTATTTAATAGTTCATCTCCATCTACAACTTCATAAACTCGGCCGTGGATAATATTGAAAAAGTTGTAGCGATATTTTTAGACTTAAGAAAAGCATTTGATACTTTCAATCATCATCTCCTATTGCGAAAACTTGCAATAATTGAAATTAAAGACACTGCTCTTTCCGTCTTCTTCTCATATCTGACCAACAGATCACAGATGGTCAAAATGTGAGAGATAATAAGCGAACCTCTTACAATCAAGTGTGGAGTCCCTCAGGGAACAATTTTGTCCTTCTGCTTTTCCTAATTTATATCAACGATTGTGTTATTTTATCAATCCATAAGAGAGCATGTGGTAGCATTTGCGGATGATACCGTTTTACTCTTCAGAGCTGAAAATTGGGAACTCGCCTTTTCACTATCGCAAAGAGGGATTAACATAGTGTTTGACTGGTTGACAAAGCATAAACTTGCCCTAAACTTAAATAAAACACACTACATCAAATTTTGTCACGTGAATATTTACTCTAACGGAAATCATTCTATTGAATTCCAGGGTAATGCTCTCCAATACTATTTCTGCGAAACGTTCTAAAACTTGATCTCTTGAGAATGGTCTATTTCGCTATAATACAGTCAATCATGCAGTATGGTATTATCGCCTTGCGAGCTGCAATAATGAAACCAAAAATTAATCTACAGAACAGAATTATCAAGATGTGCTTAAATAAATCAAAATGTTACTCCACCGCACACGCATGTCAGGACTTTAAGGTAATGACAATAAGGCAATATATGTTTACTGTATTGAAATTCGTATACACAAATTTATCCAGTTTCCCTCTCCTCCAAACTGGCTATAGCACACGCAGACAGGTTTTGCAGCCACTACAATTTACCAGAACCAATAAGAGAAATCCAGATAGGCACAGTAGCATTCTAGGTCCAAAATTTTACAATGCAATTCCAGCAGAAGTGAAAAATAAATTAAATGCTTCTAATTTTAAGATCATTTTGAAGATTTATGTATATGAAAACCCAGATCTCTTTGATGTCGTAATCTAGATTGAGGTTAAATTGGTAGACATTTAAGATTGCCTTAACATGTGCTTACGTTAAGCTTCTGACTTGATGAATTCATGATTGGTTATTATCAGTGTATTTTATCGTAGTATATTCTATGAGGAATATATTATCAATATTCAAGATAAACTCTATGATGATCCACGCACCTTTTACAAATTTGTCAACACTAAAGGAAAGTTGACAACTATCCTACTACTATGTTTTTAGATGGGCTCTCAAGCAGTAACACACGTGACATTTGTAATATGTTCGCCACATTCTTCGAAGGTGCGTTTCGTCCTTCCAACTTCGTACCAGATGTTGACAATTTTAGGCACATTGTAGTTCATCCATGTGTGGCGGTTGCCTCTCCCTTTGTCTCTGATGAGATCATTCTTGCTCATATAAATGAACTTGTCGATGACCTGCAGTGCCTGATGGGGTATCCCCGGCGGTAGTTAAATCTTGCTCTGCGGCTTTGGTTGCTCCTCTGCGCATTCTTTTCCGGAGATCGCTTAGTAGTGGGTGTTTTCCAAAATTATAGAAGAACTCCTTCATCATACCTATTCATAAAAAGGGCAGTAGAAACGAGATATCCAATTACAGACCAATTGCTAAATTGTCTTGTATACCCAAACTGTTGGAATCTATAGTTCATTCACAATTGTCTCCGCTATGCAAAAATGTTCTCTCGACTGCTCAACATGGTTTTTTGTCAGGCAGATCTGCCACTACCAACTTACTTGAATTTACGTCCAATACAATTACGAGATTTGGTAGTAATTTGCAAACTGACTGTATTTATACAGATTTCAGTAAAGCTTTTGATAAATTGTCGCACTCGATCATTGCGCTCAAGTTGCATAAGTTGGGATTCCCGGCCTTACTCTTGGACTGGATTCGCTCGTATCTGTCCGAAAGATCCTATTAGGTGCTCTTCCGCGGATCTTGTTCGAGGATCATAGAGGCCACCTCTGGGGTGCCCCAGGGTAGTCACCTTCGCCCTCTTATCTTTATCCTATAGATGATGTTGTGCATCTCCTGAAGCGGTCCAGTATTCTAATTTATGCTGACGACATGAAAATCTTCACCCATATTAATGACGTTAGTGACTGTGCTTCCCTACAGGTAGACTTAAACATCTTTTATCTTGGTGTAGGCATAATGACTTGGAGCTTAACATAAATAAGTGTGAAGTGATGTCGTTCTCTAGGAGGCGCAACGCTATCACTTATGCCTACACATTCGGTACTGACAACATCCCCCGGGTGCAGTCGGTTGATGACCTCGGCATAAAGTTTGATGTTAAGCTTAATTTTGTTTCCCACAGTAATTTTGTTGTTGTTTCTAGGGCTAATTCAATTTTGGGTTTTATCCGACACTGGTCTAAAGAGTTCTCTGATCGTGGGGTGTTATTAACATTATATTACTCGTTCATACGGCCTCTTCTTGAATATGCATCCCAGGTATGGAATCCTTCCTACGCTGTCCATATCGGTCGTATTGAGTCTGTCCAGCGCAGTTTCATTAGATTTGCACTTAGGGATCTCCCATGGAACAATCCTCTGATTCTCCCAACATATCGCGAGCGACTTGGTCTTCTCCGTATAGCATCCTTGGAGAAGCGACGTAGGGTTGGTGATATAGTTTTCATGCACCAGCTCCTGAATTCCTATATTGACTCTCCGGCGCTCCGTGCCAGGGTCTCCCTCAGGTCTAATAGTCACAACTTGAGAGATGTCCCCCTTTTGCATGTCAATTTCTCTAGAACTAACTATGGTAAGCATGAGCCCATTAATCGCATGTGTGCGGCAGTCAACCGTGTTGTGGAGGTCTTTGACTTAGATGTAACCAAGACTCTGAAAAAACGTCTTTCCCTTGTTGTTTAACTTATGTTGAAGCGTTATTACTAACTTTCTGCTTTCCTCTGTCCGATCAATTGCATCACCATACTAACTATAACATGTTTTGCATGCTTGTCGGGGAGCCCCATTTTAACGCATTTCACTGAAATGTGTGAACGCTTAACGCGGAGATGGGTAAATATTTCTTGGCTCCTCGCTGAGAAGTGCGCCTTCTGGGCTAAAAGGAAAACTCATTCTTATTATTATAAATTATCTACTTTCTATGATAGTCACGACCCTCATACAAGCTTCTATAAGTGGTTAGCCTGGATGATTTTAAGTTTGTTTTCTAAGACTTAAATTTTGTAATTAGCACTGTATTGTAGGTTGCACTAATAAATAAATAAATAAATAAATGTCCTTATACTTAAAATTCCACAATTCCATTCAACCAAAAGTTCATTCATTCACTGCATTTACGCGCAGTGTCAGGTTACTTGTGGGAAAAAAACATAGGAATTGAAAGAATTGCTGACTACAAGTCTACCTGAAGTAAAAGAAATTCTGACGCAAATAGAAGAAATTATTACAGACAATTGAATTAAAGTTTTTTTGCAATTATTAAATGATATGTGCGTTGTACAAATATAATCTTCCAGTATGATTTTATTTTTATTTTGGAATAATACGAATGATTTGTAGATAAAAAAGGATCATTATATTATTATTTTCCTAATAACATTTTCAATTAAAATATCTTTCTTAATTTTTAGACGAGTGGTGCTTCTTCAGAGGTGATAGAGTAGAAATATTGATCGGGAAAGATAAAGGAAAACAAGGGATCATAACTCAAGTAATACCTGAACGTAACTGGGTTATTGTAGGCGGCTTAAATTGTCATTACAGAAAAGTTGGCAAAAGTGGTGATTATCCTGGAGTGTTCATTAAATCAGAAGCTCCCCTAATTGTAAGTTTTTAGTTGGGTTAGATAATAACTAACAATAAACTCGTAACAATTATTTGATCAAAGGTCAATCAACATGTAAATTTGGTAGATCCTTCCGATTTGAAATCCACTAAGGTAGAATGGAGATATACAGAAGAAGGTGAAAGAGTAAGAGTGTCCACTAAAACTGGAAGAATTTTACCTATACCAACTTTAAGTGAGGAAACATACGACTATAAAACAAAATCTAGCTATATTGATAAAAAGAAAGATACTGGAGGTAAGTTTATATTTATTGTTATATGTAACTGTACTTAGCTATTTAATGTGTTAAATATGTTACTTATACTAATGTTCAATGGGCTTTACTAACAAGGGAAGGTTCCCAACCCGCAGCCGCCGATTTCGATAAAATTTGGCACATAAGAATATCGAGATCATATCAGGTATGACCACAGTTGAAGTAGTTATAATTAAACATAATAGTGTGTGTGTTAAACAGTAACTCGGTCATCTGTTTGTTTTGCAAAATTTATAAAATTCGGTCAAGTGTTGCGTTAGTGCGGTATTTTACGAAATGATTAGCGGAACTCTGTTCTGTTTGTGTTGTATTCGTTGGTTTTGCCTGTGTTTTTTGTGTTGCTTTGCTATGTGTAGGTGCTTGGTTCTTCTAATTTGGTCTGCCTAAATGTATGCTACTTGTTTTATTTTTCTACAGTGGTAACTAAAATTTGTAACCCGCGAGTTCGTTTGGCCTTTTTGTTTGGTCTTTTTGTTTTTGATTGACTTTTCTCTTTCCGGCTCATGATGGCAAGTTGTCACCTATGTTCTTCCACCATCACAGTAGATCCGATCGCTTGTGATGGTATTTGCGGTCACTCTTTTCATCGGAAGTGTTTGGGACGGGGCGCTATCATATTGGGAGGGCATACTACTTGTTCAGAGTGTGCCAATATCACACCTTGTCATATCCTACGTCTCATGAGGGACTTGGTCAGCTCTCTTGCTACCGACCAAACGTTGATTGCGGGCAAGGTGAACGCGTTTTCATCGAACCTTGCCGGGCCGCAGGTCCTCTCTGAGGATATTAATTCCCTGAATGGGAAAATAGACACGCTCCTCGGGGCTGTAGATACCCTCACATCCAAATCGACTCAGTTACTTGATTGCTCTCATGAGCTTTCATCTAGGTATCAAGCCGTGTGTAGTACAATGGAGGATATGTGTATAGCTCTTGCCAATACTGAGCCCGCATTGTCCTCGCAGCCCGCTTTCCCAGGTACGCTCATGCCTGTCTTAGACGATATTCGTCGTAGTATCAGGCATGTTAGAGATGAGCTGGGTTCTTGGTCGTCGTCGCCTGCTGCCAACTCTGAACTGATTGGTTCACTGTCGTCTGAGTTGCGGCTCTTAACCCGGCGTGGCGGGTCTGTTTCAACGTTAGTTGCCGTTGGCTCGGGGGAGTCTGCTGTGTCTTCTCCGGAACTGGAGATGAGTGCTACCGGAGGTTCTGAGGAGTCTGATGGGGCTCCTCCGCTTTTGGAGATGGCTTCTGTTGCTGCAGTTGCGGGTGGCACTGGTTCATCCGACCCGGGTGTGATATCCGCCCCTGTCGATCCCGCTCCTACTCGCCGGGGTGTTTGCAGGCGTCGACGGCGCCGTCGCATTGACCTGCCTCTGGATCCCCCGTCTGGTGGCGAGCCAGTTGTGCCGGGGACCGCTGAGGCGCCTGTATGTGCCTCAAGGCCCGAGGAGGCTTCATCTGAGGCTTCGTCTGGGGTGTTGTCGCTGGCGGTTGTGCGGCGGCCCAGAGCATACTTCGTCTCCCGGCTTGATCCTGCCACTTCAGTTGGAGACGTGGTTAGGTACGTTCGTGCAAGGTGTGGCGTAGATTCCTCCATTCCAATTAACTGCAAACTTATTAACTCTGGTAATTCGCCCAGATTCGTTTCCTCGTTTAAATTGACAACGACTCCTGCCGTGTTTGATTCAATTTCCTCCCCGGACTTTTGGCCAGATGGTATAGTTGCGCACGAATTTCTACCTCGCAAGAAACCTTCATATTCGGATGGCCCCAGAGGACGACTTGCACGCTCTACTGTATTAAATTAAAAAAACTAAGGACGCTTTCCCTTTACTATCAAAATGTAAGGGGAATAAGAACTAAAACTAGTAGCATTTTTCAGTCCTCACTTTCGTGCTGCTTTGACGTGATTGCTTTGACGTGATTGCTTTGACGGAAACTTGGTTGCATCATGGATTTTATGATGCGGAATTGTTTGACAGATCCTATCAGGTCTTTCGTAGAGACAGATACGTTGACTCTGATGCGCGGGGTGGAGGTGTGCTGATAGCATGCAAGACCCACTTAGACTGTACCCTAACGCTTCCTGTTTTTTTCAACTGGCCTTAACGTGGAGCTTTTCGCTCTTAGGATTTCATTTCCTAGACTGAATTTATATCTTCTCTGTTGCTATGTTCCTCCTAATTCGCTGAACTGTACTGACGACAATGGCCAAAGTGTCTTTGACATCTTAGTTCTATATTTAAATCATATCTATGATATGATGAGCTCTCTAGACGAAATTATTCTCCTCGGTGATTTTAACTTACCCAATGTTCAATGGGTATATAACGACGATGACGATGACTACCTTCCCAATGACAACCTGTCAACCAAGGAATCTCAATTCCTGGACGCATGTGCTTCCCTGGGCTTGCACCAGGTGAACAATGTCGTTAATGTTTTGGGTAGGCAGTTGGATCTTATTTTCTCCTCGGACACAAGTAACATAATAGTTGAACCGAGCTCAACTATTTTGTCAACTGTTGACTCTTATAACCCCCCTCTTCTCATATCCGTCTGTTATGAGCCCGGTAACATTAGCCATAGCGACGAATCGAATTTCTTTATCAACTTTAAAAAGGCAAATCTTACAGATTTATCTAGTAGACTCGCCTCCATTGATTTTGGAGCTTGTCTATGTAACAGTGACATTGATACTGACGTTACCTTATTTTAAGTTAAGATTTTCGAGATTTTTGCCTACTGCGTTCCCTTTGAGCGTCAAAGAGTACCTTCTACGTCACCTCCTTGGTATAACAGGGGTTGAAGGCTTTAAAGAACAGGAAGAATAGGCTTTGGAAGGTCTTTCTCAGATCTAGAGACCCTTTGGACCACCAAAGGTTTGTTATATGCCATAATGAGTTTAAGGCACTCTCAGCCGCTCTCTATCAGGAGTATATTACCAATATTCGTGATAAATTATATGGCGATCCACGCTCCTTTTATAAATTCGTCAACATTAAGAAGAAAGTTGACAATTATCCTACAACTATGTCTTTGGATGGGCATTCTAGTTGCGACACATATGAAATCTGCAATATGTTTGCCACGTTCTTCGAAAGAGCATTTCGCCCTTCCAACTTTGAGCCGGATTTTTGCAATTTTACGCACATTGACGAACATCCATGTATAGCTAATTTATCTCCCTTCATTTCTGATGAAATCATTATTGCTCATATCGACAAACTTGCCTTTGATTTCACTGCGGGTCCTGACGGAGTGCCTCCGGCGGTGGTTAAATCATGTTCCGAGGCTTTGGTTGTCCCTCTGCGCATTC
>QYTT01079075.1:0-31511 GCA_006980735.1 Dasypogon diadema | reverse complement strand
AAAAAAAATCGGTCATTACTTAAGGTTTTGATCTTTTAACACGTAATGTGTCGAGTTTGTAATTTTTTCAACAAAAGGCTTTGTGACACGGATCCATGTACACAGAACAAAACGTGTTAAAAAAGAATTTATATCTATTACATAGTAACGTGCTGCAAAATTCAGAAAATGGTCTGAAAGCTGACAGAACAAGGATATTTGTTCATAAGAAAATTAAACAAGTTCCAATAAAATAATAGAAAAAACTCAACGGTGTTCCTTGGGTGAGGATAAGATCGGTTGCCTTGTTCTATGTATCCTACTTTTGTGAAAGCAGTGCAAATCGAAGCTGTATATACTTTTCTATATTTATCTTGAGTAGCAAAAAGGCATGGTGATAATAAAGGAAATTTTAGCACTCTCTTTGGATTTCTGGTATTCCACAGGGGTCTATTCTAAACCGTTGTAATTTAATTTCTATATATTTTGCTTAGACTTTTTCCTGATTATACTGTATTTGTGTTGCAGTGTGCTTTACTAGGTAACCTGAATAAATTAAGATATCACACGTATCACTAGATTGTAATTATTCAAGAACGAATTTATGCCAAATCTTGAGAGGTGTCTGCGCTTGCTCTTGTTTCACACGCGTTGGTTGCATGAATGCTTTGGGCCAGAGATTGTGACGACGGATTTAATTCAAAAATAGTTTTTTCAGTTATCTTTATTAGGCAGGTATACAAAATCAAAATCTAGAATTTTATAGCAGTACGAATCCATTACATTGGGTTCTTCGTTGAATTTACGACGATTTTTACTACTACAGCAATTTTCCAAAATATCAGTTTTTGTGTGAATCGGAATTCGCTTCCAGGTTTTGGATTTTTGATCATGGTATCAGTATATGCTCGAACGCTGAAAGCTGATATTTTGGCCACAACTTCATGTAAAATTTATTAAAAGGGAAATTTATGCGGTTTCCTTTATATCTGATTTAGTACCATGAAATATTATCCCTGTGTCAGTTTTTAATGCATCGACTGCAACAGTATTTGAGATATTCTACTGTGCCAGGCATGAAATAAATTTTTTAAGCAACTATTGGAAATCGAATGCATTGTCTAAAACTGTGACTGATATCCTTAACCAATTTTTAACTCCAAGTGCTTTTTTACTGAAACCATCTATTGTAATTTTCTATTCCCTCACTTATTTAAATTACAATAATTTCTATTCATATAATTTTCCTACCTCACTTTGTTTTCAAGAACTATAAATTGTATAATTCAGTCGTAAAAACACACGATATACACTTAAATACTTGATATGCTTAGTTCGAAGATGTAAAAAATGATAAAAAAGGAAAAATGCTTAGCAGCAAATATTCAAAGATAAATTACACGTGAGGGGTGAAAAAACACTTGAATAAATATTTTTTTTTTTCAGAATTCTTAAAAATGTCTGCTGCAATTTTTTACTTTGAATTTTAAATTATTTAGTGATATACTAATATCAATTTTGGAAATGATTCATTTATTTTCAGCTTTAGTGGATTCACAATAGGTTATCAAAAAGTCTTATGTAGATAGTAAAGAGATTTCAAAAACAGATTAAACCTTTTCACGAGAATTCGGACTTTTTCCATTGATATGCCAAAAGTCAGTTAATCATTTCATTTTCTTCGGCCTAGATAAGTGGAAAAATGTAGTAAAATGTAACAAAAACTGATTTCTTATCATATCATAATAATTTATATCAATCTTTAATTTTTGGACCCTTTTTGATAACTTTAACAATGTGGAGTTTTTTTTTTTAAATTGATAATTACCCATTCGTTTTTTTTCTATAGAGCCAAGTGAGGTTCAAAATCAGCCTAGAATGGAAGTTTCTAGCAAATGTAAGATCTACTATAAAGTAAAGAAGTAGAGTTCAGAAACGTGAATCTCCGAGAGATTTTCCATGGTGGAGTTCGAGATCGCATTGGTGAATGCAGGGTGAAAGATGAAAAGGGAATTTCATCCTCAAGATGCATTAATACCATTGAATAAGGCATTCTGTGAAGGTTATAGAGCTCTTTAGCCTAGTGTTTTAATAAAACCTAGCATTGAATTACTACTGGAAGCAGCATAATTAATATTGGAAACAATGTCAAGCTTTGAATCAAGTCTGATGCCAAGGTAGTCATAACAGATAGCATCACGTGTTCTAAAGAACGTAATGACCTTACGTTTTTTTATGTTGAGTTCTAAGTTATTGTGCTCACACCAAGAGAAACGCAATCGCTGATTTTATTGATAAAGGAAAAAATCTGCATATCATTAGCATAAATTAAAACACTGGAATGTCTCAGAAGATGTATGATGTCATTAATGGAAAGGGAAAATATAAGAGGGCCAAGATAATCGCCCTGAGGCACCCCAGATAGGGCCACTATGATCTTAGACCAAAAACCACGAATATCACCCGATAGGATCTATGAATGCGACACAAGTCGATATTTGTGACTAATATATTTGTAAAGTAAGCTAATAAATATTATTATTTTAAAAGTCTCTCTACAGTGTAAAAAATAATGAAAATATGCAACCATTTAACCATATAAAACTAATCATGGTGGTATGATATTTTCGCAAAAGTATTCAGGGATTCATAGAAAGCATGCTTTTGTATCTTACAATAAACGTTGAATTAGAAGCTAGGCTAATTAATAGATCTCAGAACTATAATAATTTCGGGTATGACACATATCTGTAAAATGTCTATTTGATCACAATTCTAGAAATTTCGACATAAATATTGCACGAGCCTCTGATTAAAACTTTATAATCAGGGCCATAGAGTACGTGTTTGAATTAAAGATAACCCAAAATTTTCAGTTTAGACAAAATTTTTAATACGAAAACTGATAACAATGTTGTCTAATCAATTGGAACGATATGTGAAGGTGAAAACTGCGAACAAAGGTTTACAAATATTTTTTTTTTTACTATATTTGAACTATAACTAGAATACTAAGTTAATGTTTTTGTTCAGGAGAATAGTACAAAAGCAATAAAAAAACCGCAAGAACAACAACAGCAAAGTAAATAAAAGACAAAAAAAGGACACATGCAAAAACTTCCAAGATCCCTTTATTTCGCACAGTTCTATCTAAAATGCTTACATAACTTCCAAGAATGCAACTAAAATCTTGTTTACAATTCCGAGATGTATCTGGCTGGATTTGTGTGTGTATAAAGTAAAACTAACTTACGTAACAACTGGCTTCCTACATCATAGGTATTTCGCGCTTATCTTAAAAACGAGGAACGATCGTCACGACCTCGATCGTCATAAGCAGCTGAAGGCGTACAAACAGATGTTACAGGAAGCGTATAGATACGCATTTAGCAAGGAGGACAACAGTAACACAAACTGAGAATCTGAAGAAAATTTTTGAGAAAGAGGAACCGGTTGCTGATGATCGACGATCGTGATCTTTTTTTTTGCCAGTCAGAAATGTAAAATGACTAAAAATATCATAGCAGATCATGTGAAGATTCTGGCAACTCAAGTAATTCAGCGGCAGCAGCAACAGACAACAGCGACGACACACACTCTGGCAACATCTCTGACTCAACACAGATAAGAAAGAATTGATCTTGTTGATCGTGCGTGTATCAACCCGACAATATGAACCCGGGTTAAGTGCGTTCGTACTTGCCTACTGGCTAATTCTGGTAGATCCGGAGATTAACGCTGATCGTTTTTCTCTTCTTTTTATAAGATATACGGGGGTGGCGAAAACATGCGAGGGAAATGAGGATCATAGGCAGATATGTTGTGTGATCACAAAGTGTCTTTGCTAATGTGGGAACTTGTAACTCAAAATAACACAAATAGCGTCTAAAAATGGGAGCTACTGAACACAATAAAAGAACTATTCTAATACGTACTTCGTAGTCTCTTCTTCTTGATGTACTGGCGCAATTAAGGCATGTCTTGTAGTTGAGCATTTTTAAGATTTCCTTCCGCAGTTTGTTCGTTGGTGCCATTTAATTAATTGAATACGAGTAGAATTGGGAGAGTTCTTGTTGCTGGTAGTCAGTTCATTTCATTTACTATCAACTGCGACTGCACAAGCCATTTCTTACCACCATCACCAACACACTGACACTTTTCTCTATTTCAAGTAGTACGAAAGCGCTCTGAACCGTGTGAGATTCTTCCGATTCTACGAAAAATCACGGAGCACAGAACTCTTATTATTCTTATCACTTTTACAATTCAATAAATAAATGCACAGCTCATTCGAAAATGTCCTAAAATCAGGAAAATGTGAGAAATGTGAATACATGCACTTAACACCCTCTGTACAAAAGTAAATTGTACTCAAATGGCAAAACAGTAACTAAGTCCCCGGTTCACACTATCTTTCTTTCGACGCGTCTGCAAGGCAACTGTCGTGCTTCACAGCCGGCTGCTTAGGTTTGACCCCAAACAGCTCCGTTGTCGGTTCATTCAGCCAAAGCAGCAACAACTGAGCAAGAAAGCAGCAGCTTCAACTGAAATTCTGAGTGGTTTGATTACGGTTGCTTTGCTTTGTTACTTTTGCGTTTTGCTGTTGCTGCAAGAGGGGGGACCTGGTTGAATCGATGATCTCCAACTGCACCTCAGTACTCCCCAATCCCCAAAAAAAAGTACACTATACTCTGTGCACACTGAAAACAATTTACTTTCGGAACAAACAAGTTTCTTTTGATGGAGCATCGGGTGGAGTGTGATGGGGATTGTGTCACGGATTGACTTTCCCAGCCAGACGAAAATTTTCTTTTATCTGAAGTCACTAATGAATAGCATTCTGAAGTGAAACGGAAAAGACTGAGAAAAGTTGTGGTTGGCGGTTATTTCAGTGGCGCTAACAAGTGCAATTGCAGTCAACAACGTACCAACGTGTAGAAGTTTGCTTACCCATTACCAGAGTCCAGAGTAGAGGAAAGAAAGTGATTCCACGGCACATGATAGGTATCCCAGAGAATTTTACTTTCTACGTGCTCAATTTTCCTAGACGTGATTACGTCGAGCCTTTGTAATCCATTAAACTTTGAACAAAGTGTACAACGCTCCACCTAGTCTTTTTCTTCGGTACAAAGTTCCTCATTGGGAGGGGGAGCATTTCATGTTGGAAACACTGACAGAGTATAGCTTATTCCATGGAAACTATAAACCAAGATTGCACAGTCATAGCAACCTGGCGACTATTCTAAAAGTGTAAATACCTGGGAAAGCGCTTTCATACCGTTCATGAATTATTCGAGCTTATTTCGTTCAGCCCTGAGATAAAAACGCTATAAAAGCTCGATCACTTGATCGTAGAGTAAATAATTATTAAAACAGTGTTGCCAGGCTTTAAATATGTATATTTTTTCTTTTGAAAAAAACTCATCTATGAGTATAAAAAGTAGATGTGAGGCTGTTAAACCTTCCCATTTTGTAGATACTTTGTTGCTGGTTGAATATGGGTTTATGCATATTTAACTTGAGAATTGAAGAGCTGAAAAATCAACTGATGTCAACATGGGTAAAAGGAAAAACGAAAATTTTATTATGATATGGATCCATTTGCGTGGGAAAACACACAATCCCCACTCACAATAATAAATTCATCCCACAATTCGAGAATGTTTTCAACCGAATATTGAAAATTCAGGTACATTTCATTTTTAATTATTTATTAGGAACGTAAAAGTAACCAGTCGTTGGTTTTGTCGCTTTAAAAAAGACGAGCCTGCTCTGAGCTGGTATTGTAAGTAGAAAGTTTTTTTTTTGAACAACTCATGACTAAAAGATTTCAGTATTTAAAATAATTTTAAATTATTGTTTGTAGGGATTTTCACTAACCTCGAGGAAGATTCTTGAAAGTGACGAATTTTGGATAAAGAGAAGTAAGGATTCAGGGAACAGATTTAAGGAATAAAACCGATGTCAAGATAGAACTAGTTAGAAGATTTCATGAATTTGTAAGTAGGTTCCCATCCACAAATATCCGTTCATTGTGGATTAGTTAGAAATTAGGGCTTCAGTAAAGTTCAATGAGAAATTGCATTCGGACAAAAGGAAAAAGATTCAGAAAGCATCGTGAGTAGAAAAAAGATCGTATTGAACCTTTGATCATGCTAATAACGTTTATAATCGATTACTGCCAATTAATTGTTAGAATAGAATTAGATGGCAATGCAGCCGGGCAAATTAGATTGAGAACTACCTTTGTGAAATCTTTTTCGAATAGGACATTCTCAGCGAAATTTTGACTCTATGTGGCATACCACAGGGATCCGTGCTTGGTCCAGAGCTAATCAAGCTTCTTAGTAATGACCTTCTCAATACGTTGCACCATCAGAATGTGCTGCAAAGTAACTGGGAGCTGAAGATGTTAATATTATTCTACATATATGTAGATACTATGCAAGTGAAGTATATATATATGTAGGTCCAATAGAACCTTTTGGAACGTCTCAATGTCAATCTAAATAGTATTTGCGAATGAGTCGATCCTCAAAAAATTTCTCTAAAATATTTATATTAATTTAAGACAACACTGAAAAGTAAGCTCTAAGGAATTTCCATCTCAACAATATTAGTTGCCTGGTATGACCATCCATTCAAACTAGAGTCTGTAGAAATAGAAACATGAATATGTGGATTCAGACGCCCGAGGAAACTAGGTGTTTTCCAATATAATTGGTGATCATCTATCTTGTGAGCCATCAACAACAATGTAGATTCTTTTTACTCCCGTGAAAATAGTAGGTATAACTTCCTCTGTAAACCTTCAATTTTTAACCCAAAATACAACACCGACAAAATTTTCAAGTTCACTTTATAAATGAAATTTTCATGTCATTACAATCTCCTGTTCAGTCCTCGAGGGTTCAGAAAGCTAAGCATTAGCCACCAATGCCCGTGTCCAGTGATGCCAACTGGAGCAGCTAGTCGCTACTTTAATTAAGCCTAATTTAAAAGTGCACAAACAACGTCTAATGAATCTTGTATTTACCGGAGGCAAAAGAGTGTGTAGCGTGCATTATTAGACCTCTAGTAAATAGTGCTCTAACATGAAATATTCAAATCGTGTACAGCAGGCTGAACTCGAACCTAGAACTAATTATTTTAAAAGCCACACGTGAATGTCAACTTTTTTTTGTTTGTTCCTAAAAATGTCCGTGACAAGCTTTTGCACTTGAGCACTTGAGCACCGAACTACCAATGGAAATGAAATTCGCTTGATGAAACCTTCTTGTTTCCAGTCAATTCGATACAGACAGGTATTCCCGCTGGAGAATGCCATCTGGGATCCACATTATTCCCAAAACTAGGTGTCATTTGGCATGTGAAATGTGTACCCTCTCTCCTACAAATTATTTATTCAATCTTCTCTATATTAAGTACGTGGAAGGTGGAAAGCGAAAGCAAACAGGTGAGTGCATCTAAAAATAGTTATTGAATGTAATAAAGGAGTAGAAGCTAGTGAGTAGCCCTAAATATTGTGGCGCTATTTAATTTATTGCCTGTGCAAGAGCACATGAGGCTGGTTGGTGGCACGCGAGCTTTTGAATACTTATTGTTCAGACCTGGCGGTTAATCGATGTGTCATCAGACGTTAATGCGAATAACGTAGGGAATTCTCAGCATGTGCAGCAGGTGAATCGGAAAAAAAGGTAAATGGACTCTATGTAGATCACTCAGTGCATATTGAACTGGTAGGCCTATTCATTTGACACATCATGGCTATGAATAAACGAATTATTTGGGACGTGAGTCGACCCAGACTAATTTTATTCGACTATGAGAAGGATTTCGTGACATAGAGTCTTTTCCTCAAACAGATTTAGAAAATTATGCTAGGATGAGGCCACAATGTATACAGGTTTTGCATAATGACCTCCTGGATATTATTCCACAGGGAGTAATAACTTTTGAATTTATTAGGGGAATGTCGTTACTTTAGGATGGGGGAGAAGAGTTTTCCGTTGGGTATTTCAATACAAAATTAAAATAAGGTGGAATGTGTGGCGATATCCACTTTTATTTTCAATTATTTCATTTGGATGCGTTTCTATGATACCCAAAGTGACGTCAGGTGTATTTACAAGTTCAGTATATAAAATTCTATGCATTAAAGCATACATAAGCCTCCATAAATATGTTTAACTAAAAGGACGCTTTGATGGCAGGCTGAATTCTTCTAGTTCAAAGTTAGACCACTAAAACTTCTCCTTCCTCTAATTATTCAATTTTCATGTTATCAGATGATTGGTTTCTTTTTCTTTTTCTGTATATAAAGCGCCATTTGGAAATGATTATACCATCAAAATTGTTATCGACAATAACTACCCAAGGTGGCACGTTTTCGAAATTACGTTACAAATTTTTGGACAAACGTAATTTTCACAAACAACTATGCAATGAAATTACAGAAAGCCTTGAGTATTTCTGGAGCTTACCGACCTATCATTCACTTCCTTGGTCAAAATCGATATTTCTCCTCCCCTTAATCACATTACACCCGAACTACACCCTCAAAATCCGACAAATTTCTGACAAAATATTTTGAATTGTGTGGGTAAGAAAAAAAAAGCTTCGATGACAGGTATATAATTTTTATGATATGTAAATGTCAGTAATCTGTCTGATTTCATTTTTGATATATTACGATGATAGTATAACTGATTATATCCGTTTTCTAATTCATTTCGTAATGATATGAAATTCATCAGTGCAGAATTGTAAGCGCACTTGGAAATCTGATGAATCGTTAAACGTTGAAAATGCTCGACAAATGTGTGGAAAGGGAGTACCTATTTATCATATGAATACTGGGAGGGAGCGAAGGAAGAAGAAAGGGAGGGGAGGGGGAGAGGGAGGAGGCGAAATAAGCACCTAAAACACACTTTGAAATCGAGCGGAAAACGTATGGAAAAACCTTGAAATTCTCAGTTGGAAATTTTTGATATTTGTTGAAAACGTATAAAGCTTTCCAAGATTTTCAGCTTTGTTATGATCTGGCGAAAGATGAAGGAAATGAAATGATGAAAAATGGATACATTCAAAGTCATGAAATTTTGCCAGAATTACATCAGAGTATTGAATTTATGATTAGCTTTTTTTGTTTGCCATTTCAACTTTGAAGGAATGTGAAATATAAAAAAATTAAAATTTTGTCGAAACTGACCCTGCATTTTTTAGAACACAACATTTTTAATTTCAATTGGTGGCACACCATTTTCTATAAACGTAAAACACATCGTTGTTCACAATCAATACAACAGCACAGAGTACAGACTAAAGCAGAAGTCCCATCACGAACAACAAAACGTTCTAACATTTTAATCAGAACGTACAGTCATTTACCGGTTTCGGAGCTGAGCGGACGTATATCCCATCTGTGACGACTCGGTTGTAATCAATCCATCATGACCTAGTGTGCTATTCTTTTGTATTTTATATGTCGTTTTTTAGATAACATGATTTAATTTTAATATAGTAATTTATCGTACTACTTTTTGGCTATGAGTCAAGCCAAGGAAGGTGAGCTTTCGGTGTCCAATGGTATTACTTATAGGGGAGTCCCAAAATCAAGATGTAGAAGAAGAAAAAAAAATTTAAGGTGTATAGGAGATTTTAAATGGAAACAAAATTGCTTTCGCACCATCATAGAAAATATAATAAATAAATGATTTGCCGAAATTGAAGAAATCTCAAGAGAAGACTGACAATTTGATTCCACATAATATATTTGGGCAGAGATTAATGAATAAGTTTCATTTGATAGAATACAGGGATAAATCAATTTTTCTGTCTTGTAAATCAATAGATAAAATGATCCAATTACATTGAACGTAGCAAGAGATGTCACTGAATTGAGAACGATAGAACGGACGCAGTAATGCATGATGGTAGAGTAATTGCCGGAACTCCAATTTCCCAAGAAGATAAGGCTTGAAGTTCATGATATAATAATATTGTGAAAAATTTAAATTTTTGATGATTTCATAACGACAATCATTTAATTTCCTAGATAAGATGAAAAAAGAGTTGGACAAAATTCAGATCCTTAAGGTACTCCATTGAGGGTAGATAAGTTCCAGGTATGAACTATTGTCTTTTATCAGTAACGAGATTGCGTCAAGTCTATCTTCAGAACTTCAACTCCACCTCAAGTATCACAAGTCCATACTCAAATATCATAAGTTCAGCTCAGGTTCCGTAAGTACAGCTCAAGTCCCACAAGTTAATATAACATTAATGTTATTTTCTTCTAAATTTTAGAATCCACATTTGTAAAGTTGTATTCTGTACAGGCGAAAGGTAGTCTTTCCAACCTCTTTTTTCCACGAAAACGTCTTGTGGAATTACACAGATGAATATCTGAAGTATTCCTCTCATAGATTTGCATGTTTAGATACCCCAGCGGGAAATTTTCTCATGTCAATTAATTCCATCATGCATGAATGCTATATGGATGCGATAATCCATTACCGTGTAATGTAAAAAGTAATGTCTAGGTCTTACAAGTGAGCGGAAAGCTTGTCGTCACGAACGAGGATTTGAAGCGAATAACGAGCTTAATTTCTTTTAATTGTATCCTAATGTATTTATTATTTACTCCTTAATACAGAACATTATATCAGCGAAACTTAGCTCTTTTCAGAGTATATTGAGCGTCATTAGCTGCTCTTATTTTCTTCTACTACTTTACTTTAGAATTGCAATAACAATTCCAATGTTCTTTCCAATTAGCTGGAGGCAGTTTAATATACTTAAATTCAGAAAAAGTTTCATTAGCAGTCCTGTCCTGATTGTACTGCTTTCAATAAATGTTTATTAAAATTTCCAAGCCTTTACATATCTGTTTTTCATCACAATCACTATTTTTAATTATGCCTGTTCCGTTCATGTTGATATTTTCAGGAAATGAAATATAAATACTCATAGACCTTGAGATTCAAGCTTAAGAAAATTCATCAGTTTATGCCAGTGGCATATTTCCGTTTCATTTTCCAACAAATCCCTGCCATTTCTGCATGTACCACCCAGTGAAAACATGTCTCAGTTAAGCTTTATCCTGACAAGGATGTGAAATTAATTTAGTTTCAAACTGACCTAAAATTCTCAATTTGTTGAAATTTTACTCCAGGTGACTTGTGACCCAAATTCTAGGAAAGATAACGAATTCATTAGCACTTTAATTACTTTAAAATTAGTCGTTTATTATTATTTCCAATTTTGATGGAGTTAAATCGATTTTGTGGAAATTGTAGCATGATTAAGGGTTGAAAGTTATGCCAAAGAAATTCAATTGTGCAAGTTGTGTAATATTGAGATAAAAAATTAATTTTCAATTGAAAGATAATTGAGTTCTTTGCAGAACATATTGCCAAAGAAGTTTTCAGGTCAGGGAATATTTATTGATTGTATAGCGATTGTTAAAATTGGTTCAGTACCTAAATGCAATTGTAAAGCTTAGGCAATAAGGATAAGAGAAAATTTTTCACTTCCAAGGGCAAGGTGAAGGTTCAGTAACTAGGTAGACAAATCCATCCATCCATACACTAACTTAGGCTTTCTCAATTCCCAGAATAGTTTGTGTAAAAAAGCATTCAACAAGTTTCCAAGCATTCTTCTAAAATTATCACTCCTGTAATTTTCTAGTTTTTTTGACTTATTTTGGTTGCGCCGGTACACTACACCCGGCATACACCCCAAATAGCCACAAAAGTCCATTAAGGAGTTATTTTTATGGCATTGAATTAGTACTTAGTGCTAGCAACATGCACACCACTAAAACGAGAACTCATAAAAAACTACATTAACGTTAGTTTAGTTGAACAAACCATGCCCATGGACAATGAATCAATAGTGTCTGCGATTTAATTGAACCACCTTCGCATCAAAGTGCTGCTGTTGGGTTCGATTGTTTAATTAAAGCCACACCAAAAATAGACCCGCATAGTATGGCAGTGGATGGATACATCGTCGGAAGCCTACTTTATCCCCTTCCGTTCGTAATTTTCTGCAAACAGATTAATCATGGTACTATTTCCGATCGACACGGTACAATTCTGTAAATTGCATAAGTGCGCAGAATTAATTGCTTTGGCCAACCATAAACTTAATAAGCAAGTCAGCAACGTTTTAAGTATTTAACGTGGTTATGTAATTGTTGTGGAAAAAGAAAAGTTTAAAGCCAATTAATTGCCCTAAGGTTGCCACCAGCATATAATTAACTTTTTTGAAGGTTGGGATTATAAGAACGCTTCGTGAAATGATGATTTTGCACAATGATCATTAATTCAAGAATATATTTCCATTTTTACGACCCCAAAATGTAGGTAATGGAAACGTTACTGAATATTTTTACATTATTTATACTTAATTAAGTTTAAATTTTATTTTAATGATCATTTACTAGAGCAATAACCGAAAATTCTAGGTTTTGCCGCTAAAGCCTCAATAGTTTTTGTTAGTTTCCATTTAGTCAGGCTTACTCAATGGAACCAAAAAAATCTACTTAAACTAAACTAAATAGTTTCCCAAATTGTAGTTTACGAAGTGCTCCAGATGTCTAAAAGTTGCTTTAGTCCCATTGGTTCCTGTGTACAACCCGGTCGACAGTTTTTTTTATTTCAAGACTAAACAAATTAAGTCCAAGGATCCAGTCGAATTCTTTAAACGAGAGAGAGAGAGTTTATAGCATCCCTCAAGTAATCCGTATAATAAAAATAACGTCAGTATCCTTATTATTCCAAAAGACTGATAGACTGGGGGGAAGCAATAAAATTTCAACATAAATCCCACCAGGGAAAATAAAAACTCTTTTAACTGCCTATATAATTACTTTGTTTCGAATTGCTCGTAAAATATTTCATTCGAACCCTTTTTCTAACGAAAACGTTCATATCTGAATAGTTTCCATTTCAAATATCCCTAAAAAGGACAAAACCTTTCTTCCACTGAGTTATTTACTCTGCCACCATACTGTAAATAAAATATAGATAAAATAAGAATTTACTTACAGACTGTGGCAAGGATTTACAGAGAATCCCCCCGAGAAATCGATGGGGACCATCCACTTTCACCAAACACAGGAAACATACAAATCCAAGTGTAAACAATTTTGACAATGGATGAAAAAAAAAGTTTATAAATTGAAGTAGAGTGGTAGAGGCGAATTTATTGTGATTCACTTTGGAGTTTTCTTTATATATACAGTTAGTTTTCAGGGACTCAATCACATAAGTGGAATTTGAATTTCTAGGGTTCATTTAGATAAAATTTTACATTGAAGAAGCTGGGTGTCACTCACGTTGTAAATAAAGAAATCAACTTTAAAGTGGATAAAATCAACTAATCGGATCATAACCTTAAGAGTACTAAATTGATTGTTATACGTATAACAGTTTAGCAAACTTGTAACAATAGCACCCAATTCGTTAGATCGTTAAAAATATCGTCGTTTAGCTGCCATGGTTTCAGATTTATCAGAAGGCTATTTCATATAATAGAATCCGAGAATCTGTTAGTATACCAGTTTTGAAAACATAAAGATAGCAATAGAAAGTCGGATTCGAAAATTTTCGGATGAGATAAACTGTACATATTTTCACACTTTTTTTTTTCTTTTAATTTTTACTATGCCAGTAAAAAGCGTTTTGTATAACAGTTTAGATATGCATATGTTTCCTTCCCGCGCCAACTCAACCGCTTTCAGGGCATTTTATTTTGGGACATTTGCAGACATTCCTGGTATATTTTGGAACATTCGGAGAATATGGGAACATTGGGAGCGTTTCAACAAATTGGAAGAATGTTATAAAGGTGCCTTCATTACGGATACTACAATTTATCCTGTTCAATCCCATTTAGAAAGTCGACAATGGTATTTCAGGACGAAATCGATTCTAAAAGTCACCTGGTGGATAATTAATGCGAGAAAAAGGACATTAAAGCTAGAATTGTCAGAAATCGGGTCACGAAAATAATGAGATCCCTGTTGATCTGCAGGGCAGAACATGCACTCGGAATTGTCGTATTAGAAGTCAGGTCCGGAATGAATGACCAGATTAGAGTCTCCCATTGTCGTCTGTGGGCTGATCTCGTCAGTTACAAGGAGAGTCGTTAAGAGACCTGATCTATACATCGAAGCATACGTTATAATTTCAAGTTATCTGCACTTATTTCCCTTTTATATACTATGAAGACGATAACACATGGGGTTTTTCTCTTTGGTTTTAACCTTTAGGTTAGGTGGTATTTCTGATGGTATCATTAATTTTTCCCTATATTAGTACAATTTTATAAACATTTTTTTATCTGTTAATTTTTGGAATACCTGCATTTGTCTTGAATTAATAAATTTCGGGTGATGTTCAAAAAAGGATACAAGGCCTTGTCTACGATGGTCAATTGAGTTCTAATCTGGCAGCTTACGCTGTTAAAATCTCTCGTGGATTGAGGGGCTTATCCGCACGAATAATGATGCAAAAAATCTTTTTCAATTAAAACATGTTTAGTCTAAAAACTCTTACTCGACTCCTTATCAAGTTTTTACTTACGTAATCGGTCTAACTTATTTTCTAATTGCTAGTTACACAATTTTCGTTCTAAAGCTTATATGAAAAAAAAACACAACGAACTTTGTGCTTAATGCGAAAACTGAATAAAACGACACACGCTCTGATAACTGCTGCAAAGCAATAGTTGTCTACTGACGGATCGTGCTGATAAAGAATTCTCTTATCGGCATTGCTAAATTATTTACAATACCTTTTCGTGGTAATAACATTACTGTGCAAATCACACTGAAATCAATGTTGATAACGAATTTCCATATTTTACCCCGAAAGTATGGCTTTCCAGAGTGTCATGCAATTTGCTTTTCTAATTTAAGATAAAAATCGAAAAAAGATATGAAACAACCAGTCCAAACCTTGTCAGATTACTTAAAATACACAAAAGATAGTGACTGATAATGGTAAATGGAAATGATAACGACAGACCGGTAATGTATTATGCAAGGTCGAAATTGCAAAAATAAAAATGTATTTTTCAAAACTCGTCTACTTTATGTACAATGTCCGGCTCTATAAGTATCTTTATCTACATTTTCAGTTCAGATACAACTAGTCTTTTGACTCATTCGAAAATCCGCCTTAACGTTTTCTGTGTATCTTATCAATTGATAAGGTGTTCATAGTTTAAAGGTGTAAAGAGGCGATTTCAGAGTCAGTCGCCGAACGCATATAATCGCCAGGCGCTATTTTTATGTCTGCATGGAATAATTTAAATGCTAATCGCAATTAGCAGGACAAGTTTACAACATTTTATTCTACATAAAGAGAAGCGTTGTTGCTATTTAGAAATCCATTAGCATTTGATGGTGCAATTCTGGTAGAAAATAGGAAAATATTGTTATTGTTGCCTCCTAGTGTAGGTGTTTACTATTTCTGGAAGGTGTGAAAAGTTCAGTTAAGTTTTATAAAATTGTTTAAATATTTAACAATGACGATGAAAAGTGATTAAAATGTATTTATGAGAAATTTAAATTCCTTAGAGCCGGAGTGGATAAACTTTTCTTACTGCGGGTCATTTAGACTTCTATAACATTTCAAGTACAATGGTATTTCGACTGCAAGATTTGATAGAAAGGAAACTTATTGCTAGCTTATACAATTTAAATTTTTTATGGCACAATTAAAAAAAAAAATCTTACACTTCCCTGTAGGTCGCAGTTTACCCACCCTTGCCTTAGAGTATAGTTTTAATTTCAGGGATAGATGGCACCAAAGATGCATTGAATAGATGATGGCTTATCATTTGTAGGTCATTAATTTTTACATCACTCCCTGTAACATATTCTTCTACATTCCGATTTTTTTTTTTACTAAAACTAAGGTGTGTAAATCGATGAATATGTAATTCAGGTTTAATGGACAGATGGCGGGAAATTATTGCGCCGACCCCAACCCTGCAGGAATTGGTCTCAGGAAACAACACCCACGTAGGTTTTTGTTGTAGAGTTTTTTTCATATAAGAATTCAAATAGTTATTTACCAAAATGGCTGGAATAGACTGTATCTCTTTACTCTTTTGCATGCAAACAGAAACTATGTACTCGAGTGACCTAAGTAAGTAAGGTAAGTAATTTTTTAATAAGACGCAAGAATATAAGATAGAAGGCAGTAAACCAATTTTTTGAAGGTTTTTGATTTTTTTTTCTGTCCAAATTTTAATATAAATTTGAAGTACGTGGGTGGTTTATTGTTCAAACAGTCCTGCACTTGCCAACAGATTAATTATTTAAATGTTAATGATTTTCGTTTTACTGGTTTAGGAATGCCAAAACTATAAAAAGTAGTTCTTAGAAACCTGGAGATAGCGAGAGTATATTTCAACCTATAAAAGAACTTAAGAATGCTATGGGAGTAATAAAGGAAATTGAGGGATGACTAATCATTGATAGCAATGTCAACTTCCATAATAGCCTCAGAGGACGAATTAGAACCAATAAAAGAGATAAGAATTTTTTTTTTATATTTTTGGCGGTGCCATATAAAAGTCATAAATGTGGGTAGTGGATAGAATTTTTGTTACCCCACGAAGGAAGGAGTTTACTGGTATAATAATGGTCTTTTTAGAGACATAAAGAAGCCTTCGTAGTTAAGATATATCTTTCCTTAATCGGTATATTACATAAAACTTCCGGAGAAAAGATTGATTGGTCATAACATAAAACAATAAAGTCCTAAAGAATTATTCAGAGGAATTTTTAATAGTACGTGCTTTGAAGTCGTAGAATAAAAAGGGGTCTCTCTAGCAGGACAGCCACCATGCTGACACATGCCACAATTCTGAATTGAGGGATGACATAACTATCTCATTCTAATAGGGTCACGGAAAATTGCATTACAGCCTTATAGCCTTATAGCTTTCCGACTAAACTTCTTATGTGCTAATAGTAAGATCCCTGCTATCCTAAGCTACCTTGCTGTGGTGGTCTGAGACGGTTCAAAGGATAAGATGGGATCACTTACAAAAATTCTAAAGGTTGTCGTGACTGAATCCATTGGAGCCTAAGGGGGGCCCAAACTATTTGGCAGCAAAAAAAAACATTCCTTAAAGAGGAGACAAAAACAGATGGAGAAACTGGCCGTTAGGCAAAAATAAGGAACAAACAAGTTCCTAAGCATAGACATCCTACCCGATGACTTCACCGACAGCGAATGGAGCCTGTATCAGGTGCATCTAAAGAAACCTCTATCATACAAAAAAGGCTTCGTTATACCCAGCAGAAGGTGTATTAAGGAGGGGTCTGATGTAGCTGCTATTCAAGAATCTTAGGGTCTTAAAGGCCAAATTAAACATCTAAAAGCCAGATGTAACTTGATTTACAACATTGAGGTATTATTTCTTAATTCCAAAACTAACTACCTACGTCCCTATTCCAGAATTAATAAGTCGGGACTTAGCTGCAGCTCTGCTTGAGGTACCAACATCAGGAGGTAGGCAAGTGGCTATTTGGTCTAGGCCTACTGTCCTAGAGATATAAGAAAAGCTCCTAAACTTTTCTGCGGCTATTCAAAGAGTAATGGAAAATTCTCAATACCTAGAAAGCAAGGGTCAAAGAAGGATACTGGAATAATTGGGGACTAGCTACTAATCGTATTGTATTATAATAAGATTACCATTAAGGTCCCCTGAGTCCCATTACAAACACGAGAGCTCATGGGATTACCTACAAGGCCTACAACCCCAGCATATTTCCAAAAAAAACGACAAAAAACGAAACACGTTCAATAAGGAACGAGTTCAAGAGCTCTAAAGGTGAATATACGAAAGAAAAAATAATTTAAGAGGCATGTGGTGAAGGTTTCTTGGCTAAATAAATGCACAGCCAGAGTTGATGAAGTCTACCATAAATTTCATGAAGAATGGAATGGATATAAAGCACTGCGATAAAAAGTGACATCACTGTCCTCTGTTGAAGTAACAGATGTACACAGTTCTAGAAACTAATCCAGGTCATGCGATTATAATGCCACGCAACCTGTGAAAATTACACTAATCATTGAAAAAATTTGCATCGTTAATTGTTTACTTATCGACCGCCAGCAACACTCGACGCGGTCTTTTTACTTTTCAAGGTTCCGATGGTGAATATAGTGCGCAAATCGACTAAAATTGTGTGGTATTGCGCATACCATTTGGAGTAGTTTGTCTTGAACGCGAAGGTGTTATTATTAACACACATTCCCGCCCATCCAGAGATAATTCTGAATCAGCGTATAGAACAAAAACTAAGTTAAGTCCGTCGTGTGAATTGAGATCATTTTCAGAAAAATACGTGATTCAGCACAGGCCTTGTGCTCCACGTTGCATAGGTGGTTGTTTGGATTTTTATCAGTGGATTGATGCAGCTGGAACTTGGTTACCTTGCATTTTGTTTTCGCATTGGATTGGCAGTGTTTATGTTGGCCAACCTCTAGACAATTTTTAGAAACTTCCGGTTTGTGGGAGATACTATGCAGTAACTGATTGTATTTTCCAAATAAGCAAGCGCCTGTTCCGCTGCGATAACCAAGAATAAACCATAAAATTCTTCGCAGCATACGAGAACATGACATCAGACCAGAAATAAAATGCACAATGCCACATGGTTTCACATTGCCCGTCAATCAAACCCCAATAATGTGTAATGGTGTGATATGAGCCAACATCTAGTTCAAGTACAGCGCAGCCTTTACTAGTGTTTCTGGCGCCCAACGAGCTAAACCGAAGAGGTTAGCAATAGTATGTTTCGTCGTCCACTAAACCACGTCTGGTTGGACTCCATCTTATCAAACTACGCGCGGTTGGAGCGATAAACAAATCAACTGCCAGCACAGAAATTCGGAAATAACGCCTGGAGGGCAGGCAGGAAACCAGAAATTCTCCAGGTCGCGTGCACCCACTTGGTTCAGGTTGTCTATGGATGAAACCCATATGCGAGGGGAGGAACGAGGGCAGTCGAAGGAAAGTCGGAATATGTTTTTGCCAGGCCAGGGCCAGCGGGCGTTCATTTCTCATGCGTTAGTCACACTTGTTGGAAAAAATTCAGCTGGCGGCAGAGAGTGGATTATGCCATGCCAGGAAAATGAGGGAAAATGTTTTCCCAGTTTTCCTTGTCTCTATGCCCGTCGTCGGTTGCCATGTGCGTGCGTTCACTTCTCTCGGTATTCAGCCCTAAACTGACCTATTTTTTCTCACAATAACCAAATCAATGCCGAATTTGGCGGATACATAGAATTTCTGAGGAAAAATCCATTGCACTTACGCTGTCATCCTGCTGTTCTCGGTATTCCGCCATTGGACCGGATACGAATTGCAGATGGCCAGTAATTCGGAATTTTCGGTAGAGCTCAGTGGAACGATCCAAAAGAAAATGCACACACTGTACACGAACACGATTGCTTGCACACCGAAAACCTTAAACTTAAATAGGAACAAAACACTTTTCACTGCAATTCTCGCATAGAGTAAAAGTAAATTTTATCCAGTTCTTCGGCTGTGTATCGGGGGCACTAATCTGCACATATTGCACCTTGCAAAACTGTAACAATCCATAAACTGCCAAGGACTTCGGTCCTTAAGAGCTTTGCAAAGAATCCTTGAGAGCTTTCGAGGCGAACTTTCCTCGCAACCGGAGGACAGATTTTGCTAATTCTGCTCGTTTCTAGGACCTCTAGAGTTACGAACGTGTTAATAGGAAGTCCTGTGATTAATTATAGAATGAAAAAACATGAAACACTTATCGCGGACGATTGCAATCCGGTAAAAACTCGCAGCACGACTCGCGGAATTCCCTTACTGATGAGACTGAGTTCTGTTTGCTGACGGACGTGGGTAACACTCTCGATTTTTACTCAATCGAATTTGAATCAAGTATAGTGCGCGGCGGAGCAAGCCAGAGCTGCTGTTTCATGGCCTGCAGACTGTGGTTGTGGCTAGCTTGGCGTTTTTCTGCGACTTTTCCTCGTGTTCTTGTGGGGCTCTGCGTGTCGTCACTTTTGGTTCCATAGAAATGTGGGCGCCTTTGTGTTGTGTTGGACTAGGAAGAACGCTCGCGACTCATCAGTTGACCTTTGCCTACGATGACTAATGTCAAGCTGACGATAAGGCAGTTCGCGTTATTGTTATGTGTCTAGTTCTAGTTGTATAGATCGGCGGTCGGGGGAATTGGGCATGCGTTCACAAAAAAAAGCTCCCAAACAGGTGTTTCTTATGTTGCCCTAGCCCCCCGCAAAGCATTGCAGCAGTTTATAGAAAGGTGGAAAGCTTTCTTTTGGTTTCGATTAAGAGGACTTCGTAGTAAACTCAATAAAAGTTAGTCAATGAGGATTGAGGAGCTCTTTGTGTGTTTTTCGGGGACTATATAGCTGATTTGATAGTATGTTGTTTGAGCATGCCGATTATCTCATTATACAGTGAAAGCATCTCTGAATTTTCAAGTTAATCGATCTTTTGCAACAACATAATACAGCGGATCACACGGCAATCACAGCAAGAGAAATTCGTTAGGAGGACTCCAGGATATCGAATACGTTAAAGATCATTTCTAACAGCTTCTTAAAAACTTTCAGTAAATCTGGAACTTGTTATATTATACTATATGAGTTGGAAACGTGTGTCCTAATAAAGCAACTGAAGAGAGCACTAGTGATGTTTAAGCCTGTGGAATCCTGCAATCTATTTCTGGTGCAGGCTGATCCAGAAATGATAAAGAAAGTAAGAGATGAACCATGGATTATGTGAACTTTTGTGGGATTGCTATTATAACTTATTTTATAAATTCTAGTACGTCGAGATGACTTGGATAGGTATCCATAATCAGCACTCACACGATGCCAAAAGTTGTTCAGGAGGGAAGCTGAAAATTCGGAAAACTAGGAATGTAACGATGTTCTCTACGCATTCACGTTACCTTATCCAGAACTTGACGATGGGATTCCTTATGTAAATAGATGTCACATCGGAAAAACCATTGACGAAGTCTTTCGGATTGACGCTATGACATCCCTTCGGTTGTTAGATCATAGAATGTTTCAAAATTAGCTGCCGACTTCAGCGGAGGAGAAATATCACGACGAAATCATCAAAAAGCCCTCCGATAGAGTATTTCAGGATCTTATAAGAAAGGCATATTTGGTGGTATTATCAGGAGATTTTAAAGGCAGTTTGGGAAAGCATTTCGAAGACATTAATTTCCTAATGCGATTCCTTTAAAGGAGTTGAAACAAAGTTCGCGGCGGTATCGGGAGCTACACTCAATGGATTCAAAGGTCTCAGTTCGGAAGAATTTAAGAAGGATTTTACAAGACTTTGCGGAACAACAACTTTAGATACGAATTCAATAGTCAATAATGTGGAGGAAAGTCGTCCTAATCCCGAGATTATTTCGTATATAGCCATTTTGAGTATAGCTTTTGGTTATATTAATTACGTTAGCACTCTAGAGTATCGCTACTATGTTATCAATTATCATCAATAAGGATATAGGACTACATTTGAATATAGAAAACCTATTGTATCCTTGTCTGTTTACATATGGAAACTGTTTTATACTTTTGTAAGCTGTGTGGATGATCTCGATGCCGAATGCTAAAAATATAAGTGAGAGAAATATGATATAATGATTTTATACTCGTTCAAAAATGTAGGAAGAGAACATAAATGATAGTAACAGTCGTTACTAGATTCGATTTTTTCAAATTAGTTAGTGATTTAAGGAGTTTAGATCAAATTGGAAGTAACTGCGATGTAATAAATTTGATAAGATTTATCTTTCCTAACGCAGGAAATTACTGAACTACTTGCTTTAAAGGCATGCTTGCGTTTTTCACTAAAAGAAGGATGGTTACCTCTTTAATATACGTACCATATGTCTTTTCCTTCAAGTCACCGAAATTACCTTTAATTAGGAGGAGAGCTCATTAAAATTTCAAGGCAAATAGGTAGACAGTCATATTATCACTATCATGTTCTCGGGTCATGGTTAATTTTTGTTTTAAATATGTAAGGAGGATTAACTGGTCAAAATGAAGGGTTCAAGGCAGACAGAAATATATAGTAAAAGCGTACGTGGCCGTGTTGTTAGTAATGAATGAAAGTGTATGGTCTGCAGCGAATCAAAATCTTAAGTAAAATGAGGTATTAGCTCATGTTGATATGATTTTCAGTTACCAGTGAAGAAAATGTACGATAACCAATTCTTGTAGTTAAAAAGGAAAATTTTATTATATCTGCTTAAGCAGGTAACTTGCAGAGTGCTGAGATCTAAAACCTTTTTAAGCCGAACTTTAAGGTTATCCGTCAAGGGGCTATTATTGAACGTCTGTGTTTTACTCTAAACAAAAATTATCTCCTCGAAACAGCACAGGATATTACTATTCACATATGTGCTGACGATGTCTAAATTTACCACCATAAATATGACATAAATAATATTGTTTTCGGTATTTGCTCCGATATAATAAAGTAGACAACAACCAAAGACTCACCTGAAGCATCCTGCTAATGGATGTAACTGGCACTTGTCTAGATGTTTCATTGTCCCGTCTAGAGTTTGTCATTTTACTCTATATAAAAATCAACTCCGAAACTCTGATATTAAAAAAGATTAAATTTAAAGAGAGATTTCCTTAATATTTTTCCCTTCACAAAAAATCCACTACACTGTACACCGAAGAAATTCGAACTCACTAAAATCCTGACTTAACCGCAAAAAGATGAAAACCAAATGCGACCCTACTTGCTTGAAATATGACCTTTTCAATTATGGATGATCCTCTTGTCCACAATGAAATAATATGTCTGACGAATGGCTGCTTTCTTTAGGGACATTTTTCCTACCATTCGAAAGTTATATATATATATATATGTGTGTGTGTGTGTCTGGTCGTAATTACCTTTGAAATTTTAATTTGGGAACGTCAATCAATGAGTTCTGAGACTTTAGTTTACCTGCTTTGGATGTTTCTGTCATAAAAGATTTCATTTCAATATGTAAAATGAGCTTTTGTTTGGTTTCAATAGGACTTTATGAATTATAAAATGTAAATCATTAGAGAGGTCTGATAAATTTGTCAATAAAATCATAAAATGTGGTTTCAGGATTTTTTTTTTATTGATTTTCTTAACAGCGGCGTAGTTCTGGAGAAAAAGTTTAAATCCTTGGAAAATATCCCTTGGACCTTTTTTAATATTTAAACAAAACATTTCAAGCGAATTGTAGCTTTGGAAGAAGGTCACAAGGGTGGATGAATGCGTGGTAGTTTGATGTATAATTAGTTGTTCAATTTCAAATTACTTTTTTATTATCAAAAACTACTTCTGCTATTAGGTATTAATATTAGGTTTAGGTCTATTAGGTTTATCTATTAGGTTTAGGCATAGCAATTCTAAGCAGGCTTTTCAGGAATAACAGAGTAACTTTGCTTTGGGTCTCTGGGAACAAAGGAGTCAGAGGCAATGAAAATACGAATGATTTGGCAAAATATGAGGCAACAACCCAAAAAATGAATCACGATCCTGCTTTTGGAATACCAAAGAGCCACTTTGGAGGGAATTTAGAGAATGGAAAGCCAAGCAATTGGATTTTTTTTGTTTGATGGAGTGCATTCCACGTTAACTAGTCTTAGCAGAAAATCGGTTAGAATTCTTTTTTAATGTGTTTACTAGACATAGAGCCTACTGTCATTTTCTGAAAAAGGTAGTCAAATCAGCCAACTTAGTGCACTAAGAATTAGCCATCAAAAGTAATTAAGTTGATAGAAAAATCTCCTTCCTGTAAAGAAATTTTTCAAGAGAAGTGCCAGGAGTTCATTAATTTTAAATGACTCTAGCAAAAATACGCTGTATAAAACCTTTTGAGTGTGGAATCTCGAGTTTTAAAAATGTCACAGGATATTTACACAATTCGACCAATATATGGAAGGGGAGTCAAAATAACGGATTGGTATGAAGACTACTCGCAATATCCTTTCGATAATCCAAATCCGAAAGTACTTGATCATATTTTCTTCAATCACAATTCCATAAACTGTGAAATCTTTTCAGAATTCTTCCCATTACCGAACATTTGGACCAACTGATGAAGTTTTTATTCCAAAATCGACAGCAAAAGAAGCAATGGAGCAGGGACGACAAATACCACAGACTTTAACGAAAGGAGTAAAGCGACCTCAAGTTAACTTTACATCGTATCCTCTGATAAAGTGAGTGAACCTGCCACCATTGTAAAGACCTTTTTTTTATGCAAATGAATTATTTTTTTCGCCTACAGCAATGATCGGATATTTGGTATTAAACATGAACACGAAATACCAAGTCTTGTTAAACGAAGTGTACAACGAAACATTTCAATATATAAACAATCGTATGTTAATAAACAGCCTGTAATGGATAGACCAAGAAGGGATTGCTGCAAGGAAGAAACATTACATCATCTTTTCGATCGACTTCCAAAGAATGATTTTACTATTGCTTCTCCATCCTCTGAGAATAAGTTTATGGATGATCACATTGTCGAACCCACACGAGCCAGAAGACATAGCAACTTTCTTAGACAGCTGAGGTGAGAAATAGTTTTTGTGCTGATAAAAGGGATTTTTGTATTACCATCTGAAATAGAAAAATATATCTAATGTTGTGTTTGTTTCTGTTTCAGAAAAAGATCATTTATTCCATGGCTTGGAACTTATCAAGACGTTTAGAGAAAATATCTTGGAAGAAATTTTCCGATAATGATAATAAAAAATTACTATAAAAAATAAATTTTATTATTCTATCATAGAACATATTCTTTTTTTTTTAATTCAAATAATTTAGGGTGAGGATTGAAAATTTTTCACAACAGTTTTAACAACTTCCATTACATTTTCATTAATTACCTCATTAATTACATTTTTCATCAATGAAAATACTGAGTAGAAATTGAAGTGGGTTTGAAATTTTTTACTGGTATTGACAAATTATCTCGCCGCCTGAAATTCTATCGAAGAAGCAAATCTGAGGATATATGCCTCTACCAGTTGGGGTGTCGGCGTAAAGACCCTCATTCGATTTCTTTTTGGCAATTAGGTAGTTTCCGAGATTGTTAATATTAACAATAGAAATAACCAAATGTGTTTATCAAGCACAATAAGGTATATAACTCTTTTACAGTGCTTATACTCTAATAATAACGATTTCAATAATATCATGACAAAGAGGAAGCAATTAATCAGGTATTAAAGCAATCATTGTAATACGAGCGCTATGCTAAAAGTAACCCACAATATTTCATAGGTAAGTGATAATAATGAGTTAGGTAATTACTCGTAGGCAGACTTTTCTAATGTAAAATTGTTCACTGCAAGAGTATGTCCCATTTGGGACCTTTCTTATCTTATATTTTTATCAATAACAATATTAATAAGCAGAATCCATTAATAAATTTTATCTTTATATTATTCGGCACTCAACTATATTTTATCCAGACTAAAAGCACTTATTGAAGATAATACTTACTCTATCAAAAACAATTTACAAGCAATATTTGATTGGAAAACTTTACCACCACCATCATGATAGGAAGTAGTCCAAAAGTGCTCAAATGTAACGGGAGAAGACTATCATTTATGCCTATGATATTTGAATACTTCGAATCAATTATTGTTGGGTAAATTTGTAGAGCATTGTAGAAAAGCTCTCCCAGTGCTTTCATATAGCAATTATCGAAACCCTAAAAGCTTTAGAAGAAAGGCAAAGCTTTTTTAGAAGAATTTTAGACTGCTTTGCTAATTTTAGTGGTATTCCAAACCATATAAAACTTTTTTACCTAATTTAATTATATAGGATTATTTTTTGTAATTTTAGAAAAGTTGAAAATAAATGCTTTGAAATTATGGTGTTGCTCCTGAGTTATAGTGGGGCTTGAAAGCTTTAAATTTTGTTCTAAGTTCTAACTGATGCTTTCTGCATACTACCCAACTAAGAATGTATCGAATACATTCGTGAATAGAAATAAAAGAGAAAACAGAACCAGGAAAGTCTGAACAAATATCTTATGTGTGGACCTATCATCGTAACTTTCCGAAGTTTTTACTTTTCTGTGCAATCTTTGAAAACTTTCATAGAATGAGAAAATGAGTATCCTATTGTAGGCATACTTTGCTTTGTTAAGTAATGTCATTGCTGCCAATTGTCCTATCCTGTTCTATTTTGGAACCGTGAGTAAATCTCATTAAGGACATGGTGTTCTTTTCAGTCACATCAAAGTATTTAAGAAATCAAATCAAAGTATTTAAGAAAGTTGGACTGATGTTTTGGGAATGAATATCCTCCGGCACGCTGTGATATTTTTGTAACTTTTTAAAATTAATGATCTCCAATAGGGTACTCTCTAAGTATATGACTTCCGGCAATATGTGACTGCTTTATTTTCTATAGAGAACGCAATATTCATTTTGTATACTTTAGTGTTGGGAATATTTACGATCGCAGTATAATTCACATGTCGACCTTATTCCGAAATCCTGTTAATCGCAAAATTTTGGGGGCCCTTGAATCACTTCGGCTACCATTTGCAATGCTTACCTCGTAATCCGTGCAAGACACTTCTGTAATTGTGTTCCCTTCTATGCTTTTTGCCCTTCTTAAAGGCCTTTCTGGTAATTTTCTAATTCTTGATTCCAACAGCACACAATTCAGAAACAAATACAAATGAACAGGAAAACGTAAATTTCTTTGATACAATACCCATTACATTACCCTGTCATTGACATTTTCTGTTACCTTACCCTTTGCTTTACCATATCATTGATGCTTATGACTTCTGTTATTTTTATTCATTACTGTGCTCACCAATGGCTCGGTTTTCTATTGGAGTAGGTTCGTAGTTTACTATAGTAAAATAGTTTATCTAACACCTAAAGGATTAGGCGATCCGTGTGCCGTCATACCCAGATTTTCAAGCTCCCTATCGGGAAATTATTTGTAACACTTTGAAAATGGGCGGGATGGTGTGATTAGTTTAATTTCTAATTCGCATAAACTTACATTACCTTTGTCACATTATTATCACCCTCGTCCTCTTCTTTTCTCTTATAATTTCCTTGAATACTTTGTTCCTGTTGTTATTGTTATTTTTTGCTTTAATTGTTTTTTACCAATTTGATTATTCATAAAATTTTAAAAAATTGAACTAAAGGACTATACATTTTTTACTATCGTAATTTTATATCAATTCAAAGTTTCTTCTTTGCTCCACTCGTTGCCAAATCGTTTAAAACCGCATGCATCACAAAATCCATTTACAACATTGCAATTTTTGTCAATAAAATATAGAATTGACGAAGAAAAAATACTCCAACAAAATTAAAATTGAAAAATTTAAATCCTGAAACTTGTTAAACTTATGCAGTAAGCTATTTTCCAACTGCCCCCCACTTCAATTGTTACATTTCATTCAAACTTCATCAATTTTAGAAATAGTGACGAACTTTGAAATTCACAAAAGGCCAACCATCAAAGAATCTGATTAAAAAGTTCCCTTTCAAATGGGTTTGATGTGGATGTGATGGGATAATGGGATTAGCTTTGACTGGATTTAATCAAGCAAAAAACGATTGTGATTTTATACAAAAGTCAAATCGACCGCAATAACGTTAATTACGTCCATTGTTTAGTTAATTAATACAACTAAGTTTTATTGGCTTTGAATAAATTACAAATGTCCGGGAATTACTATTCGATAGACAATCTATAGCATGTGGGACGTATGATGTTCCCCCCCAAATGTAGATACATTATTGGTCCCATATGTTGTGGCCGTGGGTCGTTAGTTGGGACACCCTATACGGTTCGTCTTTAAATAACAATAAAATGCAATCGCATCCTATAAATTATGCGAATGTGACTAAACAATTTATGATGTTGGAATATCTATCTCGTTTACCTAAATATTCGTCGAGTTGTTGTATACACATACATGTACAGAGCACATCACGTGATGAGCATTTACGTGCTTTAATGCCGAGATCCGGGCTGAGTGTGAAGGGTAATTAATCAAAACTTGGTCAACCCGCAAAGCCACTTTGGGTGCCCTTTAATTTACGGCTCCACTTTAAACTTTTCCTTAAATTAATTAAAATGGGTAAACTAACGGCCTCAGAGATAGCTATAGACATTTCTTTTTCCATCCAGTGGGGATTGTAAGTGGAGTTTGTAGAAAATTTCAATTCACTTTTCTTGAAAGTATTTTATGTAGATATTGTTTGAAGTGAGTGAATGAGAAACTCAAATAGGTTTAAATTTCGTTCTTATGAGGAACATATTGTTTGGAATTTAATCTATTGCATGCGGTTTGGCTATGTTCCACAAGGACTTCATTTAGGATCATTTCTTGATAAATTCTATATTCAAACGAGGGAATGAAGTCACAAATAACAAATTACGTTTTTCGGCTTATCTCCCGCGTCGATTGCCACAGGGATCTATGTTGGACTCTTTGCTGATAAAATGATGGAAAAATTAAAATAATTCGAGAAGTTTGAATAATTTCTCTCTGCTGTTATAAGTGAATCATAGGATCTTCGTCAGGTTAGAAGATATTTGACCAAAATACAAAAGATAGCCTGATTAAGAGTTTAAAGGCGAAGTTTGCGAATCAGGCAATATATTCAGAGTACCTACAAGAAATTTAGTGGCTCATATTAGTTAAAAGGTATGAAGAGACCTTCATCGAACAGTGTGGACTCCTGCTCTCGACACAATTTCATGGTAGCGAGCTGTCTGAAGATGACTCACATTTTATAGAATGAAGGAGAGATGAGAACGTACATATCGACCAACTTACCGTTTAAAACGTCCAGGCAGGATGAAAACATTCATACATTCTTAAAAATGGATGGATGGATGAAACATTGTATCTCGCCCTGGGTTTTCCTATTATTAATTTGCTGGATCCGATCGGCATGAGGCCTTGACATTTTTACTCCAAATCATATGCCTTAAGGTGCACATTTGTTCCTGCAGTGTTTTTATATTTTCAATCTCAAAAGATTAGATAATTTTAAGGACTTTTCTTTTAGGTTGCGAAAATTGTACTGCAAGTTTGTTTAAAAAGGACTACTACACTATCTATTGGACTGCAATAAGTCTAATCTTATTAGACGAACTAACAGAATCAAATACGCCTGAATATCTCCTCTGGGCAAACTAGACAACTTTGGTGTTCCTTTCGTTCTGAAGTGTTTACTGACACACACATACATTATAAATCTCTAATTACATTAGTGAATGTAGAACAATGCACAAAATAGTCTCTTGTTCAAAAGAAAACTTTCTCATAATTTGAAAATTTGTGTTTGTCCCTTCTCCACAAGTTCTGAATGCGCAAAATTTCCTAAATAAAAATTATTAGTGTCTAGAGGGACAGAACTAGTTGGAGATTCTGGGCTCAAGTGATTAATATTATATTCAGATGACTTTCAGTAGAAGTTCCATTATTTATTTTATCGCGAATTTCCTTGAAAAGAGTCAAGTTCCGCAGTAAATCTCAATAGAGGGTGCGAACTAATTTAAAACTTAAATTAAGAAAACTTAAAAACAAGTTTTGGTGCCCTCACTTTAGAACTACTTAGCAAATCAGACATAATTCAGTAGAATAATGTCATGACGTAAAATTTCTCTGACTTTTCTAGTGCCAGTAACTTTTCACTACAGTCGAAAAGTTTTTTTTTCTGTATTATTTTTACTGTTCGCTTTGGGTTTTTCTAAATAGTCTGGGGAAAATTTTTGGTCGTATTGAGAAAAATTTCCTTGTTTTGGGAAACATTTATAAAATTTTCCCTTCTGTTTGTACTTTTAGAGTTATGGTGTTGTTGGTACTTTGTTAAGACATTAATTCTACTTGAACCCTTGAAATTATTATAAATGAGACGGATTTATGCTCTTATTAAAGTCGTGTAAAACAAGAATGAATTGCCATTGCGAGGTACACTTTCACGTTTTTCCTAAAACATAAATCTTGATTCGCTTCGGTTTTGTTTTGCATGGTAATGAGGTAAAAAACAGTTTATCAGAAAATTACTTTCATGGATATCGTAATAAAATGCCAAAAGCTTTGAGGGTGTGATTTTCACTGTGATTATATAGTTCTGACCGAAACCGACCGATCGATATTGTATCTGAGAGCAAACCTCACCATTGTTGTAGGCAACGCTCGTAATGAAAAACGCTTTTATTTATTTAGAGATTAAAAAAAAATGGTGAAACTCAGGAAAGAAAAGGACTGGGAATATATTACTAATATCTCTAAATTACGATTGGAAAAAGTTGGCATTTAATCATTTTGATGTCACTAAAGATTACTGGTGACTACCCTCAGGGATCTCTTCTTTCCCGACTTTTGTAATTGATTTTTAAGAATTTGCCTGGCTGGGACTCTTAGTTCAGTACAGAGATTAGTACTCTTGGGAATAATAAAGGTGCAGTTTTGCAGATTGATCGCTGTATAGAATAATTATCAAATATAGCAAAAAGTTTTAATTTGAAGTTTTTTGGGAACCAATGGTTGATCAAATTCTCTTCTCCTGTTCAAATCCCGAAGAAGGATTAAAAGATCTCTCTAGTCAAGGGAGAAAGACCTTCACTCATTTCACTTGTATTGTTTTAGTTGAAGTCTAAAATTCACTATACTTAGACTGAAAAAGTCGTTATATTATAGTATAGCAGCTTTACAAGGTACTTTCCCTCACGCAGTCGCTGAGAATATATATACAAGATGAACCATGAATTTTATGAAATTTTTAGAAGACTAGAAGTGTGTTTCTGGTACCTACGATTCGGATAATATAAAAAATTCGGACATGTGTGTTTTAATGTGTGTCTTAACCACCTTTTCAATCACTTTCACTGTAGGAAATTTGTTCATTACTTCATTAATGAAGTATTCATGCATTACTCTTTGTTGCATTATTCTTTCATTGATTCTTTGAAGCAAAAGCAACGTTTAATTTGTGTATTGAAATTTTATTGTTATTCTATTTTGTTCATAAATATTCGAAAGCTAAACGAACACAAATGAACATGAAAATACAAATCTGTTTGATACAATATCTTTTGAATTACCCTTTGCATTACCATTTCATCCTAATTTCGCCTAGGAAGTAGGTACATATCTAAGAACAGTTGACGTAGTATGAGCGGAGTTTCTAAGAAGAAAATTGTTTAAAATATTGAAATGAAATTAAAGTGAATTCATCAACTGCAACAGAGAATTATATATGTCCAAAATTTCCATCATAGAAAACATATAGTAATCCCAATGCAATACAAACAACGATAATTTCCAAGAGAAAATTACAGTTCATCCTGTTTAAACTTTTCAATTTCATGACACAGCTGTATCTACCAAAATAATTTCACTTCATCCCAGAAACTGTTTTCCTTATTAATGGGAAGATTCTTTAAAA
>QYTT01079073.1:14903-25560 GCA_006980735.1 Dasypogon diadema | reverse complement strand
TCTCTTTTAAAAAGAGTTGAACCCTTCTTCTCCTGGTGATTATAGACCAAAGGGCCTTCTCTGTTTCCTGTCGAAAGTTTTCGAGAAACTGTTATACTGAATCAGTTAAGATTTCGTTATGAACAGTGCTGCGATTCAGCTCTTCTTAAAATCACTACAGACATCCTCTTATCTTAAATAGGCAGTACTATTTTTATTCATTGTTTTGAGGTCTTTCGACAGTAAGTGCCACGAAAGACTCTTGGACAGATTACCTAAACATTCTGGCTTTTCACATAGTACGATAATCCTAATTAGGAATTGCTTTCATAAATGTTTACAAAGACTTGTACTTGACGAGTTTTCCTCAGGGTTCAGCACTGGGACCACAGTTCTTTCCTCTTTTATACGAATGACATGCAGACTATTCGTCGTCGGGTTAACAGTGATTTGCCTTTTACACTGATGGGTAACTTGAGTTTTTATCTTTGCCTCTTCTTATTCTGAATAGCATTGTAATTCTGTATGAAAACAAAATTTGCAATTTTGGAATAATTTTGAGTTCTAACATGAATTGCTATGACCTTGTTAAGTCGAACCTGTCTAAAATTTATACAACCCTTTAGCTATCAGCCAACATACTTTCCTCTAAACTACTTTTCCGCAAAAATTCACAAAATCTGTAGATGTCTACAATCTTCCACAAATGATTTGTTTGTCAATTCAGAACTTGAAATGCCTAACACTTAAAATTAAATTAATTAAAATTCGAACCAGCTACTGGCCGGTTTTCATTAGATTCTTTTTTATCTTCGTTTTAAATTAATAAAAAAAAAACAAGACATGTATAGAAATTGTATATTCCCAGCCTAGTGATAACCCAAAAATATAAAAATTCTCGAAAATTTATGATAATATTGTAGGCCATGTTTTACATCGCGCCTTTTATTGCGTCTTTTATGTATTTATTAAGTGAAGAAAATAATATTTAATAAAGTGTTGATTAAATACTATTTTTCGTCACTTCAAAAGAAAAATTGTTGTTATTGTAACAACTCATAAACCATGAAAAATGATTTGCACTCACTTTCCATTTCAATGCCGCACATGCTATAGTTCATGTATCTTACGTAGAAAATTTGAGACTAAACAAAAAACACCTCATTTCATCATTTCAAAAATAAATTTAAATTGCGCCAACAGTCTCAGCCGCTCAGGCTTTCGGTCAAAGGCGATGACTCTATTCTATCTTAAGATTGTCGTCAAGATAAATTTACCTTGGAGCATTTTTTTGTTTGTCACTTAATTTTGGCCAATAACAATTTGCTTGATTATTACATGATACAAATTCGAGAAAAAATGTGACATAAAGGAAGAAAAAAAGAAAACACAATTTCATAAAAGTTTCATGATTCAAGGTAGAAATTTTTGCATGATTTACTCCAAAAAATTTTTCATATTAATTAGAAACAGAAAACAGATGAAAGCGTGGGTGTTTTTTTGTTTATGCTTATATTCTGTTTTTTCCTTTCTGACCTTGGTTTGGTGCATGACCTTGGACGTGTAGACGTGTTTTTCTGGTGAAATTAATATTATTATTTGTTGGCTGGTATTCTACTACAGGAATTCATGAGGAATGAATCAAATTTTTCCCCTTGATATTTGCGGTTACAATACCACAATTTGGAAGTTGTAGACAACAAACGCGATATTAGTTCCTTACGCATTTAGCAGGAATCTGTGCCTATATTGACTCATGAATTGATTCGTATTAAATACTTTTTTAGAAATGATCTATTCCTAGAAAAAGCAGCAGGCATATAAAATTAGAACACAGTACAAGATCAGAGGAAGGGGGTTCACAATATCAGTCTAATCTTAACTAAATATTTTTTGTTGGCTATATGTTAGCTTTTGTACGAAAATTAAAGGTCTTAATGGGAGAAGTTTGAAAATTATGTTGGGATAAGGACTTAGAGATCATAACAATGTAACCAATAAATAAATCTCATACAACAGTTAAACGCTACGTTCAATTTGCAAAAGTAATGATAGTCCCGCTCCGAAAATGCGAAGCTCCTCTGCACATACTAAACGAGGTGATCAGAGCCTTAACGATCCCAAGTTTAGTCACAGTAGAGAGAAAATATTTAAAAGGCCAGAATTTCCATAGTGCTCTGTTCATTTTCGTACAAACTAAACAGTAAAGGACCCAAGATAGAGCGTTGAGGTACCCCGATAATCATTTTTCCAACTTAACTTGTTGAGAGCGGACTGACTGACTGGTAAACAATTTTCACTTAAATAGAACAGGAAGGATTTTAGAACTTGGTTGGATCAATACAAATAAAAAATATAGAAATTTCTCAGCTATATCTTTTGAGCAATTTTACGTAAACACAATATTTCCAATTTTTAACCATCCTGTAAAATAAATAATAATCGTACGTGTGTCACTTTTTTATGCAAGAAATAATACAAATTTTGTAATGCTCGTCGATTTGGAATTTTGCCAGGCTTCTTCGGAAATGTCTTACTCTTGCATACCACCTCCAACAAAGTTCAAAAGTCGTCAATATGTCTGCGAAAATCAACAAAAACTTTCGATTTCCTCAAAGTTTTTTATTTGTTTTTATATTGACATACGATCCTCTTAAATCTGTGCACACAGTTTACTCAATATCGTAATTACAATTATTTTAAAATTGATTTTCTTAGCGCTAATTACAACGTGGTCATTCACTAGATTGCCGGTAACTCCATAAAAACTGATTCAACGGACATGAATACCTTTCCCAGTCAATTTTATATTGTTCAATAATTGCTTAATTGATTCAACTTGTTGCATAAACCCTTGAATTTATTATTTGTAAACAATTTTGAGTATTTCCAGTATTAGTCGTCCTCAATGCCCATCGTTCAATGTATACAACATAAAATTGAAATTTGCATATTACAAATTTTATCCCTAGTTAGGTTTACTCCTTTCACATTCACGTCATCCTGCTATGAATGGAAATTGGAATCCTTAAAAGTTCCAGACTAATAAATTCCTTTCACAGCTTCCAAGAAGAATCCTGTCGCCTTGCAATGATATTTCATTGGTGGGGGTGAACCACTGCGGAAGACAGAAACTATCGTTTAAATAGGTCAGATGGGGGTTGGTTTGTAGGGGGATAGGTTTACGATCAATTTTATGAGGAAGAAGAAATTTTTGAGATTTACAGAATAATTTATGTATGAGAAAGGTGAATGGTTTATGTGTGTGTGGTATCCCAGGATATATTTTATGAGTTGCAATAAATTATGGTTGAGAAATATCATCAATACGTCAACAATATGCCAACAAAGTGTTGCATGTTTTCTTTAAGTAGTAAAAGCAACTTTAGAAATATATTAGGGAAATATTCAAATTTATGATTTCATCTGTTTGGATTACAGGAAGTACCTGAAGAAAGCTATAGTTTACCCTACCATCAATCAAATAATCTCAATAATGGTGAGACGGTGATAATAAAACTCGATGTTCCTGTGCCTTTACGAGAAGAACCAAAATTTCCAAAGGAGAAATGGAAAACTTTCATTTGTAAGTAGTAACGATTTGTTTTTCCTTTTTTTCTCTTTTTTTTTGCATTTATTAATTACCGTTCTTTTTTTCGTCGTTTTAGCATTTGTGATACTTGCTGTAAATTTCATTCTAGCTACAGTTTCATTATCCTTAGTTCATGAGAGATTGCCAGACAGACAAGTCTATCGTCCATTGCCAGATATTATTTTAGATAACATTGCACCACAAGATTGGGCGCTTAATATAAGTGAAATTCTTATTATGATAACTGTTAATTCATGCATACTATTAATCATTTTTCACAAACACAGGTATGTATCTTTTCGTTTCCCACAATTTTGTACACACGTTACCAAATCGATCATAAGAGCTCTTTTCATTTTAGATTTATTGTGATGCGGCGCATATTTCTTATAATGGCCATGTTGTATTTCATGAGATCGATAACAATGTATGTGACTGTATTGCCGGTTTCAAGTACAACCTATTTCTGTAGTCCAAAATCGAATACAACGACAACCCCATTGGTGATAGCTAAACGTGTATTTCAACTAATATCTGGATTTGGTTTGTCAATAAATGGAAAGCATACATATTGCGGTGATTATATTTATAGCGGTCACACAGTTATGCTAGTCTTAGGTTATCTAGTGATAGCAGAATGTAAGTGCAGGATACAATAATAATAGGACCAAAACATTTGTACTAAATTTTTTTTTTTTTGCAATTTCAGACTCACCGCGAAGATTTTATCTTCTTCACTGGACAGCATGGTGTGCAGCTTTGGTTGGTGTTATATTTGTTCTAGTGGCACACGGTCATTATACGATTGATGTACTTATTGCCTATTATGTTACAACACGATTATTTTGGACATACCATACATTAGCTAACAATAGCTTTCTGTTAAAAGTAAATATTGACAATAGTATTGATGTATCAATATCAATATCATATTTTTTTTGTTTGTTACAGTCTGGCAGTAATAATTACATCGGACGAGAATGGTGGTATCCGTATTTTAAATATTTTGAGAAAAATGTTCGCGGTCCAGTTCCAAGACAATATGAATGGCCCCTACCATGGCCACGACATTTCCATTCCAAGCTACCAAACCGAGAAAGTTAACAAATCACAAAAGTCTGACTTTTAAGGGGTAATATTGAAACCATCAACAAATACCATAAAAGTAGTAGTAATAGTAGTAGTAGTTGTAGTAACAGTAACACGACCGCCAATACGAAAACGATTGGTGACAAATCTAGCTGCCCGAGCAGCTGCAGCAAAACTACAACATCTTTATTTCGAGATTATTTACTACTTTTTGGTAAATACAAAAATCTAAAGAGCAGTTAATATAAGGTTATTTAAGCGTAGTTAATTATACTAATTTTACACGAAATTGTTGAACATATTGTTGTATATAAGGTCCTGCAGAAAGGAACAGACTAAAGTGTTAAAAGTAAGTTAGGAATGGAAGATGAATGAACAGAACAACAACTAATGCCAAAAATGGGAACTGAGAGCAAAAAATTACCTATTTTAATTGTAAGTGAAATTTATTTTTAACATTCTATCGAACCAGAGAATAATATAAAATATTGTTATGTGTCACTGGCATAGGGTGAAACCACACAATCAATAAAACACAAACGCTCGTTCTTGTAGATTTGATTGTATATATATATATAGTGTACTTCGTATATCTTTTCCATAGATCGTTTTTATAAAACATTTTCTTCTTCTTTTGTATTTTACACCTATTTTTATTGAACTTTTTTTAATGAGAATAGTTGTAATAAATCTATAGTGTTTTTGTTTACGCATTTTATTTATTTATTTGATAGTTTTTAACCCGAAAACTAGATACATTTCTGGTATATCGAATGTAAAATCAACAAACCCATTGATAGAGGAACCATTACCATTATATTGGACCAAATTTTAATCGCAACCCACCGACTTGTTATGCGATGTATTTTATTTACAAAAAAGGAAATTCGGTGGAATTTAAAAATTGTAGACGAATTCGAAATAATTTCTACATGTAATGCGAGGTTTAATTGTAACTTCTTTGTTTTTCTGTTGTAGTTCCGACAACTAAAACAACAAACAACACTTTTGCTCTCATATTTTAGGAGTCAGTCTGGTTAAGTGATCGCTTTTATAATGTAATGTGGAAAACTTTTTTGTGATTTTTATTACTAAATAATTTAACGCTCTTAAACAAGCAAAGAAATATTTCTTGTTAGCAAAACACATAAAACTCAACTTGAGCATAAAACTAATTTGTAATTGGTAACAAAGGTGTTCTGAGTAGAATCCGGGAGTTAAGTATATAACCAGCTAACTACCCTTCAAGAAAAAAATATATCTACCAATTTCCCACATAATCTAAATATACGACAAAAGTTAAAATTTATAAAAAGTAATCATTTCTCTGGTTATTATACATTTACGAGATGATCCTCAGTTAAAATATTTGCTAAGGCCGGCCTATATTACGAATGCAATGCAACAAAGATTCTTTCAAAATTGAATTTTTACTTTGGATAAGTGTTTTGTATCCATCCCTTCGATTGGTGTACAGAATTTCATATTGTATTCGAAAATTTTTATTACCATAAGATGTTCAAAGCTCTTCGTGTTTGCCTTTTCAAGAGCTACGGAAATTTGTCACAATTGATATTGTTAGTCTCTATATTTTTGTATAAGAATCATACCCCACTTGGTATACGAGACAAAGAGGTATTTTTGGGGAAACCTTGGAGGGATTTTACAATTTAAATTAATTAGGCCTGGCATTGCAAGCAATAGGATCTCTGTTACTAATATTATATTGTTCGTGAAAATTGTTGACAAAATTTCCAAGAAAAATAATGTATAAGACGTGGAGAAAAAGATGGACACCTCCATTTTTAAACCGTGAATTAAATTTAATGCTAATAATTTTATAAAAGAAATTTTCTGAGGGGTTCTCTAGGCAGAATAATAAGCAAATTGTGTACATATTTAATTTTAATGCAGTAAAATCTAATCTAGTATGTTCTCTGAGTACATTTTATTCAGTTTTTTTTTGTTACAGACAATAATTGAAAAAATGTTTGCTAACTGATGTCTAACAGTGTTTATGCTAAGTTCCCATCCAAAATTGTTTGAGAATAATCGTTTTTGTATTTTCCAGAACGTTAATGGATACAGGAAATCAAAACCCATAACCTCTTCATACATTGCCCGCCAGTATTTATTATTTCTGCACGGGCTACGCCATATATGCCTAGTATAAGACTATTTTTTTTTTAGGAGAGAGGGAAAATCCAATTTACGTACTGACTGTCGGACTTTCTACTTAGACTACCAACTAAAATCTCCCTTCCGTTCTCAAAGGACTCCCAATCTAGAACCCCTTGCGTTACATTATTTCGAACTGGACCTCTTGGACCACTTCTCGCGGCCTGTAGGTTCTTTCTGTCGCGGCTGTCCTCCTTGAATCTCTCCTCGCTCTCCAACTTAAGTCCTACTATCCTGTCTGGCGGATCGTGTGTTCAGCATCGACCCTGTTATTTCCGCAGTACGAGCACCCCGGTAAATCGGCCGTACCAACCTTGTGGAGGTAATTTCGGAAGCATCCGTATCCGTTTATGAGCTGTGTGGAGTAGTAGTTCACTTCATCGTATTTCCTGCTAAACTACGGTCTAATCCGTGGAAGCAATCTGGCAATTCATCGCTTTCTTCTCTCCCTGCCTTCCCCCGACCACAACCTTTTTAACGTAAATGGTTTTCCTTTCCATCGCAAGGAATCTAATTGGAATCAATTCTAGCCAATAATAATAAATAATGCGGTATCCAAAAGCCACCCTAATGGCACCACGTCTCTGCACGGAAGCGACACGCTTTCGGTACACCTCCATCTTCATCTGGTCCTCCATTATATAGATTGTAGCGTGTCCATGAGCAGATGTCGTTTAATCGACTTTGGACCGTTGATATTGGCCATAATACTGCTCAGGGCCATGGGTTTGGATGCTGTCTTGTCAGCTGCGCCTCAGATCTGTTCCCTGAAGGTAAGTTTACAATCAATCATCACACAGCCTACTACAGCAGTCATTCGTCGTGAAAACTTTGAAATCAATTTTTATATTTTCGATTAGTAACTCAATCACTACTAAGAGCAGAGATAATTATTTTGATGCTTTTTACGTGTCTTTTTTCTTTTTTCAAGCTCTGAACAGACAGAGTCGTAGAAGAAGCTAAAACCTTTGGAAGGTCATTATAGCCGACTATAATGATGATAATATATAATATGCCATTATTTAGAAAAAATACACACACAGCATTAAAGCCCAGCTATTTCCTCCTTTGTAGTAAATCTTTTGCGTTGATCCTAGTGCTGTCTAAAGACCGTATTTTTGAATTTGCGCAATTGGCGGAACAATTTGTTATAAGAGTAGAGGGTAGAACGTCTTTATGGGACTTCTACTACACAATCTCTACACTACTGGTTTGTGATAATCGATCTACCATCTAAATCAGCGTTTCGGAATCAGTGATTTGCGAACTCCTGAGGACCATCAGCTACTGGGTGGCCCGGGACTAGTCTAGAAAGAAGGTATTCATTCAATTCACATATTTCTCAATACCAATTTCCAGGGTACATCGGGGTAAAAATTGCCTTTTTCAGTTCCTAACGAGGTCCACGGTCCGATCGGGCATACTAAAACAGTATAGTAGTAAAGTTCTCGGAAGTTATTGGTTTTTTTTCAAAATGGCAGAAAAAAAGGATTTAATAAAGAGTGGAGAGATTAAACACACCTTTTTACGGAACATCTGTTCACTTTTGGCTCTATCCTTGTGAGTTTTTCTTGCCTTTCAATTTAAAATTGATTACAGTTCAAAATTTGAGAAAAGTAGAGATGATCGTACAGCCACGCACAGCATGGAATTGCAGAGCATTTTCCGACTCTATTAGGACATGGGCCATAAAATATATAGTGTGATTTTAATGGGTTGAACAACAAGAGGGGAAGGAGGAATGGGGACACTAAATGCACTGAGCCCTCAAGACTAGTCTTGTTTTTTTTTCAACACATCTAAGTAATCGAATTATAAAAAAATGGCCTTTCCAGTGTTCTGAAAAATTCTGGAACTGAATTCTTTTTTTTTAAATGCCCAGAGGTTGAATAATTATATCCATCATTTTCATGTATATAATTAATTTAAATTCCCAAAATAATTTACAATATTTTCCTAATGTAAATTTGTATTTAAAAACAAAAATGGATGTTGTTGTCGTTGGATTTTTGTATGTAAAACTAACTGAGAAAAAAAAAACTTCCAATCTAAAAAAGATCATTTTCTTTTTGTGTACTTTACTCAAAATTTAAGAGTTAACGCCGCAATAGACTGACACTTTAACTATTTTGAAAGACAAAATAGAGAAAATATTTGTCGAGTAGTACTCTTTTTTTTGTAAATATTTAAGTATATTATATATTTAGAACCAGACAGCGGCACTAATAAAAGTAAATTGCCTTTTTGATGTACTATCATTTCTGTCTTTGTCAAAATCAGTGTTGCTATTTGTAAAGAAGAAAAGAAAAAATTTATATAAATGTTTATAGTACGAAGAGCTTTATATTCGTAGTTAAAAAAAAATAATAATAACAATTGAAGTAAAGACAAATAGCCAGAATTATATATAAAAGTATTCATGTTCTTCGTATGCGTGTGTACCTATACTGCAGTGCATATCCATAGTATTTTTATTGTCTGAATCTGTAAAAAAAAAACACAGCTCATTATTTTCGAAACCGGTTAACATCAGAAACAATCGTAAAATGAATTTTTGTAAAAAAACATTCAAATTATATAGAATCAATATTGTATTTATTCAACAACAACAATTCATTTATAAATGTTCATCTTGAAGAAGACAATTAATAATGTAATATTTCTTTTTTTTACGGAAACTGTAGTGTGTAATATTTCGTTTTCGTTTTCTTTCTTTATATAAACTTTTGAATTTCCTTTTAGTAATAATAATTGATGATGTCCAATTCGGACTGACTATACGAGATCCGGTAAATCCATTTCGTCCGGTACTTGTGACGATGTTGCTAACTGTTCCCCAGTGGGCTTAACGATATTTTTGTAATTAACTGTGCCTTTCAAATTGCTAGAAATATTTATTAATGAAAATGATGAGAGAAATTGGAGAAATTTATTTAAAAATAAAATAAAAAAATAAAAACAACCACGAGACAGCAGAAATGTAAAATTATTTAATAAATGTTGTTAGATCTACATACGAATGGAGACTTTTTGTAACTCACCTATCCTTTTTGTTGTCCTTGGAATCGGTTAATGGAGCTGGAAATTATAACAATTTTTTTTTATTAATTCAGAATATTGTTTTGACTCCGTGGTGTATTAATTGTAAATATAATCAATAAAGCCCGAAATATTGGTGGTTTTGTTTTTGTATTGTGCCTCAGTCATACCATTTCTCGCACATTTGAGATGGAGTGCTCAATCGAATGTCCAGAAAAGCATTGAATAGGACTGCATTTCCATTACTATCCTAATTTTAGAGACCTAGCTAAGGCCGAAGTATCCACATTATACGCACCGCCCCTCGCTTTACCTCTTACGCATCGTGGGACGATCATTTTCAATTTATTCTATTTACGAAATGAACTAGTACTCCACACGCAGGATTGAAGGATGTCCACCAGCTCTGGGAAGCACAGTCAGATTTTTACTGCCTATTGATCTAGCATTGGATCATTGGATTGTGCTTGTCCCTATCAATATTCTTACATATTTCTAGCTTTTCCTAGCTCAGCTTGGTGATTCCCATTTTTAAAATGTTAAACGTTTCTTCTCCTTCCAACTTTCATCCAAAACTTGAGTGTGAGCAACTCACAGCATACCCTAACGAGTTGTGCTTGATCTGTAGGTGACAATCGGGTTTTAGATGCCGCCAATCCTGCGAAATGACTCTCTTAAAAGTAACTCTGGATATTCAGCTTTGGATCACAATAAAATGGTTTACTATCTATTTTAAAAAGACCACAATAAATTATAAGAAAACTTTTTAGATTAGGCTCT
>QYTT01079073.1:0-14883 GCA_006980735.1 Dasypogon diadema | reverse complement strand
TTTTTTTTGTAAATATTTAAGTATATTATATATTTAGAACCAGACAGCGGCACTAATAAAAGTAAATTGCCTTTTTGATGTACTATCATTTCTGTCTTTGTCAAAATCAGTGTTGCTATTTGTAAAGAAGAAAAGAAAAAATTTATATAAATGTTTATAGTACGAAGAGCTTTATATTCGTAGTTAAAAAAAATAAAATAAAAATAATAATAACAATTGAAGTAAAGACAAATAGCCAGAATTATATATAAAAGTATTCATATTCTTCGTATGCGTGTGTACCTATTACTGCAGTGCATATCCATAGTATTTTTATTGTCTGAATCTGTAAAAAAAACACAGCTCATTATTTTCGAAACCGGTTAACATCAGAAACAATCGTAAAATGAATTTTTGTAAAAAAAAAACATTCAAATTGTATAGAATCAATATTGTATTTATTCAACAACAACAATTCATTTATAAATGTTCATCTTGAAGAAGACAATTAATAATGTAATATTTCTTTTTTTTACGGAAACTGTAGTGTGTAATATTTCGTTTTCGTTTTCTTTCTTTATATAAACTTTTGAATTTCCTTTTAGTAATAATAATTGATGATGTCCAATTCGGACTGACTATACGAGATCCGGTAAATCCATTTCGTCCGGTACTTGTGACGATGTTGCTAACTGTTCCCCAGTGGGCTTAACGATATTTTTGTAATTAACTGTGCCTTTCAAATTGCTAGAAATATTTATTAATGAAAATGATGAGAGAAATTGGAGAAATTTATTTAAAAATAAAATAAAAAAATAAAAACAACCACGAGACAGCAGAAATGTAAAATTATTTAATAAATGTTGTTAGATCTACATACGAATGGAGACTTTTTGTAACTCACCTATCCTTTTTGTTGTCCTTGGAATCGGTTAATGGAGCTGGAAATTATAACAATTTTTTTTTATTAATTCAGAATATTGTTTTGACTCCGTGGTGTATTAATTGTAAATATAATCAATAAAGCCCGAAATATTGGTGGTTTTGTTTTTGTATTGTGCCTCAGTCATACCATTTCTCGCACATTTGAGATGGAGTGCTCAATCGAATGTCCAGAAAAGCATTGAATAGGACTGCATTTTCTTTACTATCCAAATTTGAGAGACCTAGCTAAGGCCGAAGTATCCACATTATACGCACCTCCCCTCGCTTTACCTCTCCCGCATCGTAGGACGATCATTTTCACTTTATTCTATTAACGAAATGAACTGGTACTCCACACGCAGAATTGAAGGATGTCCACCAGAGAGGCTAATCCATAATTTTTCTAATAAAGCACAAATATTCAAATAATAATGGCGGATATTTAAGAAAAACATAAAATACCCGTAAATATGTTAATTATAATATGAAACAAACTGCCGAATAAAGTTATGAATAATTTTTCTAGAACTCTGGGAAACACAGTCAGATTTTTACTGCCTATTGATCTAGCATTGGATCATTGGATTGTGCTTGTCCCTATCAATATTCTTACATATTTCTAGCTTTTCCTAGCTCAGCTTGGTGATTCCCATTTTTAAAATGTTAAACGTTTCTTCTCCTTCCAACTTTCATCCAAAACTTGAGTGTGAGCAACTCACAGCATACCCTAACGAGTTGTGCTTGATCTGTAGGTGACAATCGGGTTTTAGATGCCGCCAATCCTGCGAAATGACTCTCTTAAAAGTAACTCTGGATATTCAGCTTTGGATCACAATAAAATGGTTTACTATCTATTTTAAAAAGACCACAATAAATTATAAGAAAACTTTTTAGATTAGGCTCTGCTGCTATGAAACCTATCGCCATTCTTTCGTTCAATAGGTATCGGAGAGTTTAAGTTAACGCTATCTCTAATGAGTTTATTTCTGGGGGTGCCACAAGGCACCATATTGGGCCCACTGTAGTTGTACAAGTAGTTATTTAGTTAACTGATAAACAAAGAAATATAAAAAAAGATAAAGAAAATTGAATGAGAAACAAAAAAGAGGGAAAGAAGATATAGGTGAGAGAATACAGAGAAAAGAGATACTTTAACCCTCAGATAAAAGAAAATCAAAAATTCTATTCCTTGAGGATTCGGATGTATTCGATGGAACAGAGATATGAATGGAAGGGGGTAGTGAATTCCACAATTTCACAACATAAGCGAAAAAGACGCGTTCAATCCATGAAATTAATTCAAACTTTGGTCATTATCATTCTACCGTGTAAATAAGGGTTGAACGAATTTCTGGGCTCATTATCCTTGTGTGGTCCTGAATCCGCAGACCACTTGGTCCAAAGAAATAAAGAGGCGTCTTAATTTTAAAATAAGCTGGTGGACCTGCATGCTTGACTTTGTCTGGTACAATTGTTATATGGGCTTGCGTTTGTTCTTGAGGTGCCGAACAGACGTAAAATTTTGCAGCGAAGACACCTAATAGTAATATGCAGCGGCACAGCATGCTTGTAGACTATCGTTTTTAGAGATCGTCGCAAATGGATTCGAAAATGAACATCGCTTGATTACCACCGGCACATCTCAACAAAGAATCATTCCGGTAAAAACAGGGAGTAACTAAAAAAAAAAAGTAAAATAATAAAAAAAGGTACGGATGGGAAAGGGGAGGAAAGGCATAATTGACTCTTGCCTATTCCGGAGTCTGTACCGAACAGAGTTGAGCGCAATTTATTATGTGGTGTGGTGCGCTTGCTCTTCGAGTGCCGAACGGTAGGGACATGAAGTCCTGCGGCGAAAAAGTAATGATCTAGGTGTAATTCTTTTTAAACCGATATTACCACTTCATGAAGAAATGCACTCGTTGTTGAAACTGAGTTCCATTCCTTCCAACTAAGGCTGAGTAAAAGGCTAACATCCATCGAATTATATCTGAATCCTGTGGGGCTCGCTAGTGTGCCAAGTGGTGAAACTCTCGTATTCGCTCTACCAAACAGAGCCAAAGTAAGTATTTAAACGATGTTCTTTTTCATATGTAATACTATCGAATATACATATTTTCAAATGAAAATAAAGTTACTGTGTGTTTTATTGAAATTTAAAGATGTGATTTCCCTGTTGAAAAACAAAAACACTTTACAATCGAAATAACAGCAATCTTTTATTAGTAAAAAAGCTAAACGCTAGTCCGAAATAAAGTAATTTAGCTGGTCTTGTTGCTTGCAAATTATTTTTCATCCTATTTATGAATATTGTAAATTAATAACGGCTGGAGCTTTTTACTTTTGTGCACTGATATGCACCATTGCAGGATGCAATGAACTAAAGTTTTGCGATTTCAAAATGTACAAAACAAGAAGAAGATGGTGCCAGCAAAAGGGTGTCAGTGGGTTTGGTTTATTTGTGTTTTTTGCTTTTAAACGGCAGCAGGATTAAGTGGAAAGTAATAATACAGAATATACATGAATTTTATGCATCTTGACTTTTTTAAATCGAAATTAAAACGTTTTTGAATTGAATTTTGTGTTCTAATTCCACTGCTGTAATGGGCACCATGCCCGCCAAAGGACGCCGAAATAATTCTCACAATGAAATGAATTAATAAGTAAATGGAACGCATGTACATTTATTAAATTGCAGTATAAACAAACTAACCTATTTATTAAATTCCACAGCTCCTTTTTAATCCGATTGCGAAAGTCGTAACAAACACCCAAGATTCTCTTTGTGAAATTTTGGGTGCTGCACTGCATAACTTTATGAGGATTTATAGGAAAATTTATCATGAATAATAACGACATGTCTTCTCGAGGCTTTCTACGTACAACAGAAGAGATTGTTAATTTTATTCGAATATATCGCAGTTATCCTTGCCTGTGGAATATCAGGTCCGAGGAATACAAACAAAATGATCTGAAATTTAGAGCCATCAGGGAGATTGCAGACATGTATCAGGTGAATGTTGATGTAGTAAAGAGGAAAATCCACAGTTTGCGCTGTACATACAACAAAGAATTGAAAAAGACAAGAGATTCCAAGTATAAGTCGAATGGTGAAGGTCCCATCTATCAGACATCGCTCATTTGGTTTAATGAGATGAACTTTCTTCAGGATATAATCACCCCAAGGAAAATAAGTGATATTGAGAGCAGTGTGTATGTTCGTGCTTCTCCTCAGTTCCAGACAGTTGTAAGAATCTCTTCTTTTTTTATCACCATTAAACTTGAATTCTTCTGGTTTTGTACAATTTACTCCCAAATTTCAGGATTACAGTGATTCCCAAGATTACAACGATTCAGTAGAATGGCAGGATTCTCAAGAATTTCAAGATGCAGAGGATATCAAAGATGCTCAGTATAGTATTGTTAGCAGCGAACTGGAACAGGAAAACGGTTTAGAAGAGAATGATGTCTACTACAGTGAGTTGATTCCATCGAAAAAGACAACAGTGGCATCAACCGGTCCACATTATTCAAGAATCGTGGAGAAAAGTCGTATTTTACCATACGGACGGCCAACACAATCCAGTGAAGAGTTTAATATATTTGGAGCAAGTGTAGCAGCACAATTACGTGAGATGGATTTGTGTCTTGCAGTCGAAACAATGGCAGAACTTCAAGCGATTTTGTCAAGAAAACGTATTCAAGATATTCATGCAAAGGTAAAAATGTATAGAATTATTTTTTTCTTATTATTAGTTTAGTAGCGAAGGATCAGGGGATGTTGTCTGATGTTTTTCTTGTCTGTTGTCTTTTTTTTCTATACTGTTTTTTCCTTAAGCACAAAAAAATGTCTTGTCTAATACTGGGAACATTCTCTTGTGAAGTCCCTCAGGGATCCATATTAGGACCCTTTTTATTCTGTGTAGACTTAGAAGCAATTTATGTCTGCAATATATCCCCAAATGTCGTAACTTTACTGTGCAATACCTGGCAGGAAATTTATACGCATGATAGCTTGCCGGAAGTAATTGAACAGTAGGCCACATGTAGACAGAATTTTATGGCGATACTGAAAAGGTAAGAACAATCATCAGTCGTGGCAGCACTCGCCAGACAGAAATTCCTCAAAGCAGCCGAACTTTTAATATCAGGCAGACAATATTTACTTGCTGATTTAATCTACACGTGACAGCGATATATTTTACTAATGAGTGCTCTAAATGTCGATGTTGCACTCGCAGACTTTTTAGACGAACAATTAACAGAATTGCTTGGAATTTATATCCTGTCCAAATTTATCTTAAGCTTTTTTCGGCCATGATTGCTCTTTGAATCAAAAGAAATTGTCAAAAATCTTCTCAATCAAAACAAAAGATCAAATTTTAGTTCATTTTGGATACAATTATGTCAACATATCGAAAACTCTAGAGTAAAATGATAAACATTTCCTTCAATTTCCAACATTCTTTTTTTTTACAGAGACGCAAGTCCAATTCAAATGAGAATAGATCACCGTCCTTAGAACCCCAAAGTTCCACAATATCAACGTAATGTAAAAACCTGATGAATAAATTACTAAATAGATGGTGCACGATGGATTACTTATGTGTGTTACAGATAACGATAAGGTAAGCACATTTTCAGTAGTCTTCCTTTTCTGTTAAGGAAATTTAGTATTTGTTGATGTAAGTGTAATTTAAATAAGGCTAAAATTATTCATCACTTAATCTTGGTAGAGTTCTATTGCTGCCAAAAATGCAATCTATTTGTAATAAACATAAAACTGAAAAGACTTTTCACCGGTGAATTTATTTCAAATTTGCCTAGTAAAAGATCCTTGAAAGATTGAGATCAACATCCTAATCCCTTCGGTCCTAATAATAATAAAAAAAATAACTTTTTGTTCCTAATTAAAACATAACTATTGATAAAGTGGTTGTTAATACGGAAATATCACAGTATCCACGAAAGTAAGTGAAGTTGTGAAGTAATAATTATAATTTTGAGACTTTTATTTTAATGATTTTAAACTAATATGAAAAACAGTCGACAATTATTTTCTTGCCAGTTAAAATTGTCCACAAGACTAGGACCTGCTTTTAATTGACTCTTGAAATTTTTGGAAGTAACACAAATTATTAATTTTCGAATATTAAATAAGTCTAAGGGGTGCACAAACGGATCCTGTAAGGAAGAGTCCACGTGAAGAACGTCTCCGCGAACGCATTATACAATTTTATAAAATTAATTAAAACCGTGGTAAGAAAATTGGGCTCTGGGTTTTTTTAAAGTAATCTGCTGAGGAGGTCCTTTCTACAGTTTCCCATTTCTCCTCCCCCCACTCGTTCGTCACGATAATTTCGGAGTGTAATTTAAACCCAAGATGGCATAGTATACGTAGCATTGCTACGTGAGTCTTTAATGACTCACTTTAAAATCGAATAACATTATGAATTTGTTAACAATTTTTTCTTACCTGATTGCTTGTTTCTTTGCGGGGCAAGGACATCACTCTTCTTCACCTTCGGCATTACCACAAGCAGAAACCCCGTAGTTGTGGATCTCTTTGAAAATGCTTCACTTATTTGCACTTCTTCATTTAAAGCCAATTGAAAAATTTTCCCTTTAATTGTGACACGGATATAATTGGTTTGAACGTCCACATCAATCAAAGAAGTTTCTAGATATCTAAAAAGTAAATCTGAATAAAAATTGACTAGGGATAATCGCAAAACTTACTTGTACACTTTCAGGTTCACTTCATACCGATCCGATTCATCCAGAAAGTCAAATTCTAATTTCGGTTGATTTAAATTATAAGGCCGGCCACATGGTGCAAATAATTTTAGCTTCTTTTTCTCCTTCATCTTTTCTTTCTTTTCTCCTCTCGATTTTCTATGTTGCTTCGAAATCTCATGCCTAATTTCAGGACAATGTTCAGTTTTCATCTCCCAAAAGAATTTTGCTTGTTCCTCTTCATTCAGATCTTTCATTTGTTCCTCGAATTCCAATTGTTTTTGTTGAACTCGTATTTTTTGTTCATCACGTTTGATTTTATAAAGCGCCTCTTCTTGAATTATTTTCTCTCGAATTGTCTTGAATACTCTTTGAGCCTTAATTCGATCTGATGGTTTTATTTCTATGCAATCAAGCGTTTCTAATTGTGGCAAGAGAGTTATTACATAGTCCCGATATCCTGGGTAGTTGGCACAAGGATTACCAGTCAAGATGAGATGTTTTAAGTTATAGTTGTCCTTTAAATTCTCTACACTTGTTAATTCTCCAATAAAGTTCACTGTCAAGTCCAATTTATTTAAGGACTCCAATTGCTCTAGATTTTCGATTCTTTCAATATTGTTGAGAGCAAGATTAAGGTACTCCAACTTTTTAAGTTTGTGCAGATTTTCGATTTTTGCTATCAAGTTCGATTGCAGGAGAAGAATCTTTAAATCCCGACACCAATCTTGAATGTGTTCTATTTTTTCGATATCTTCTTGATGCAATGAAATCTCTTCTAGGGTGCTGATGATGAGTTCATTGTGTTCTGATTTCTTTCGAACGAGCTGCTCACTGACTGAAAAATGGAATTTGGTAGATTTTTGTGCATAAAAATTCAAATAAGACTTACTTCGAACCATTACAATCCGTAAAATTCGTGTTTTTTGGGGTTTATTGATCAAACCAGGTCTGTCACTTTTACTGCCATTCTGTTACTGAGTTACAGAGTGAACTGTGATTCTATCAAACATGCCGTGACACTTCAACTATAAGTTTTAATTTTAATTGAGGAATTTTAGTTATTTAATGCCCCAAGAAAAAAGAAGGACCGAGAATAGAACCTTAGGAAACTAGAAAGAAACTTATGTTCCCTGTACGGAATTGGATCAACCCCTAAAAATTTCTATTCAAAATTGTTAAAAATAATTAAAACTTTATAAGAAACAATTTCAGAGAGAATTTATTCCAGAAATTTTACACTTTTCTTAGTAAGTTATTTTAAGATTGACACTTTCGTTCAAATGCCTCAATTAAACTTCTAACTGATGCCTTAGGTGGAACATTCTCTTTTTCCTGGATGTTGATCTTTTTTGTTGTCGACTTTCCTGCATCAAACCTTTTCACGCGCATCTTTACTGGGATCAAACCATTTGTACATTGGGCCACTTCCAGAAATTCAATCTCGTAAAATAATTCCTGCTTTGTGGCCCATTTTGGCGATCTTTCATTAGTCAACGTTAATTTCTTTGGTAGAGTTCTGGAAAATACTATTGACGAATTTTCTTGTTGGGTCTTCAAAGCTCGAGGAAAAGTACTGTAGCTTGTACGTTTTTGATCACAACTACTGAAGGATTTAATGGATTTGATGGTTATCTCCTTTGTATGCTGTTTTCCGAACTGGTGATGTTTTTCCGGATTTGGTGCCCGTGGATTTTTTTCTTTGAGAAATTTTTGATGATTTTTGTCGGCGTTCACTTTATGACTCACCTGCTCCTCTGCAATTTTATTAAAAAGTCTAATTTTCTCTTTGAAAGGCAGCTTTAAATTTTCATCACAATGATTGCTAAGTGAAGACCATAAGTCCGTGTTCCGATTCGAAGACGCCTCCGTTCTCTTCGGTTGCTTAGATTCGCGTATAACAGTTTTTCGCAGATCATCGGCAAGTTGTAGCATTTGTTGACTCTGGAGACTTCTCATACCTTGGTTGCAGCAATTCGGTGTCATTTTATTTTGAGCTGATATGTTGCGTATGTTTTTTCTATCGCAAAAGTACTGCATTAGTCGAATGCGCAAATGTTTAGGCATGGAAGCATTTCTTTTTCGCTCTAAAGAAATTATTTTAGGGCTACTATCAGCAATATTTATCAATCCCTCTTCGGGATTCTTCACTGAAACATTCCGTGTATTCATTTTCACTTTGTTGATGGTGTCGAAAGAATTTTGTAACGATTTTTTTATTGGATGCACTTTTTCTTTCTCCCCCCTGTTGATACTTTCCTTGGTGGTTTTGATATAATCTTCACTCTCTGCACAAAATATGTCTTCAATTTCTTCCTTGATAGGATTCAGTCCAATTCTTTCTAAATATTTTCTGTAGCGTGAATTTCGGGGTCCCGAATACTCCAACATATTTATAGCATATTCCACGAATTTGAATAATGTCGCTTTGTGATAGTCCACGATCGGATCGAATGATTTTTTCTTTAAAGATCTCTTCACGTTATCACTCATGTTTTTTTTTCACTGTTAGTTCACTATGATCACGATTTCAGTCTGGTAGTAGTCTTCAGCGGTTTAATCACTAGCACATACGGCAGTAAACTGATGCGGTGCCATACCGTCAAAACATAAATATGCAGTTTTAGCCCTAGGCAGGGATTTTATTGCGTCTAATTAATCCCTTAAACGAAACCGGAAACCATTCTTGGAATACCCAGTGTACGTGATTACCTGAGGGTGAAATATTCAAATATTTTATGACCTCATGGACTTATGAATTCTGGGAAGTTATCAGAACCATTTCTGGGGTGTTCTTAATAATTGGCGAGACATTTTGACTGTAATGAAAATTTCCTTGAGTCTTTAGGGATAATTTATTGCAGTTGCCAGACATTTTCCTCTAAAGAGGTTGTAAATTTTTTTTTTAGACGAATTAGTATTTGGGTTCTTAATACCTTTCTAAAATGTTGCTTATCTGGGTTGGATTTTGTAAAGAGGACTACGTTTTTCTCAGTTAAAATTAGTAATCCCAAATTTTAAATAGAATTCTTTTTAGACTTTTTAATACCTTATAAAAATAGACACGTTTAACAAAGTGTTTTGGTTTTAATGCTTTCTTCAGCAACAGCCTTTAAGGAATACCTGAGAAGAAAAGCGATTTCACCATTACCTTTTTCTCTTTCGTTTATATTCGTAATGAATGAACCCAGAATTTCCAGGAATATTTTTTGCATTATTGCAAGCAACTCAGTTATTTGACTGCATTTTTTGTAATAAAAGAAAAGTGTTTATATCAGTAGTCGAGCTGGTTCAATCAGAATTCAAAAAGTAACAATCAAGTTCATCAAAAATTACACGAAAAATCCCCACAACAGAGAATTCCCGAGCGTCGTTGTAAATAATGAAAAGTAAAGGGCCAAGATGGCTGTCCTGTGGCACATCAGATACAATCGCTGTTATGCATCAAATGCTGTTCAAAAATTAGATCTGATCAACGTATTTACCCTTCGAATGATAGCACAAAGCACACACTTCAGAAACTGCTATAGAAAATTCACCACGGCTGAAATATGAAATCGTCCTCTATCCAATTTACTCTCTAAACTTTTACCTACCGATTACCATCTTTTTCGAACTTGAATCCTTTGAAATAATAGTGGGACCCGGTGGCTGTCCAAAAAAAAATGATCATCGATAACAGAGGAAATCTATTGAGAGCATTTTCTGAGACTCTCCTAGCAAAAGAAATCAGGACAAAACATGGATTAATGTAGTAATTGGTGCAGAAAAAGAATTTGTACTGAGTACTGAATTAAACTAGAAAATTCTGCGTATATATGACTTGGCCGTTAGGCATATGATTGCCAAAATACTCTTAGCTTTTTTAGATAAAGATTATTTTAAAGGGGAAACGTAAAACTCACTGTTTAATAATAAAATTTATTAAATCTTATTTTTCCCAATAAAACAGCTAAACATAGATTTGTATAATTAAATGTAACTGAGGAATTATTAACTGAAATATTCCTCCTCGAACTTTTTGAAGTCCTCCTCCGTAAATATTGATTCTTCCTCTTTCTTCTCTTCTTTTTCTGGAATAATATAGTGTCCAGCTTTGGCTCTTCTAAATATCTACAAAGAAAAGCAAATGGAATTCGAAAATTACAACAAATTCAACTTCAGTTTCTTCCAAAATGAACTGAATCTCTAAATTTACTATTATTTTCGTTTAGAATAGTCAGTCCACTTTGTTACTTATTTAACATTACCTTCTTAGCAGCCTCTTTATCGATTTTTACGGATTTGCTCAATTTAAGTAGTTTTGCGACATTCTCTTCAGTTTTATCATTTTCCTTTGTATTCTTTTTAATTTCCTCTACAGATAATTTTTCAGGACGAAATAACTCTTCAGCTTTATATAATCCTTTGAGTAGTTTTCGTTTAGATATATTCTTCTGGCCGGGATTACCTTTTTGCTTTGATTTAGCTGGAAATATGAGGAATATGGATTTTCGTTTATCTATAAAGGAAGTGATTTTGATACCTTTCTTGGCGTTATCTGGAAGATCCTCTTCCACAATAGCAAGACTTCGTTTTAACAATGTCATAGACATTTTGGCATCTTTATTTTCTAAGTTAAAAATCACTATTTTGATTAAAATTTGTAAATTCCGACCCACTGGCTAAAGAAGTTCACGTGTAGCACTGACAGTTGTCTGTTTTTATTTAGATCTTGTTCTTGTTTTCTTGTCGGTAATCGACATGTGCTGAGAAGTTTTCAGTTTCTGGTGTACATTCAGGAAAGAAATGTTCTTTTTTGGGGAAAAATAAAATAAATTTAGAGACTGCTATTGAAAACGTTAAAAAGGTTTAAAATAACGACATAAAAATATAATTTTGCATAGAATTGTTATAGTTTGGAACAGATAAAAAATTTTATATCAATTTGCAAAGGGGATACTGTGCTATTTCATTTTTTTTTGCAATTTAGTAAAATTTCATTGATCACTGGTTTCTTGAATTTTTGAAATAAATTGATTTTAAAAATAATTTCAGGGATCTTATTAATTGAACTCTTGAAGAATTAATATCAAAATTTACATAGATTCGGGTTTTTAATCGTAAAAAAATCAATTTATTTTCTAGTCTTGAAATATTTATATTTTCTGTATTTTAATTTCGGGGAATCACATTTGGGAGTACAGAAATAAACTTCTGAACAAATTTACCGCCACCACTACAATTTATTGCTGTAATTAATCATTTATTTGTTCATTGACTTCATTAAATATAGAGCTTAGAATATGGATCAGACAAGAAATTTAAAATAACTAACATCAAATTTACTGGGTGCGGGTTATACATAGCGATATGCTACCGACTTATTAGTAGTTAATTACTTAATAATTTCTCACATGATTATCGCCCAGAATTTTTAAAATTCTTACTTGTTATTTGAGCTTAAAAATGTATCTATAGACCCGGAGTGTCTTAGAATTAAGAAAATTTTCTTTCTAAGCAGATTTCCTGCTTACGAATAATACATAAATATATAAAAATTTGGGATAGAGACAACTTCAATGAAGTTGTGATCAAATCAACCAGTTTTCTCTTAATTTTGTTATTACTTAGGCTTTTTTGCAAAACGCCAATATGTTAAATTCGTTTCATACATACTACGTCGAAATATGCTGACGAATATATTTATTCTTTGCTCACTAACAATCTGTTCGCACGTGCAGATACCCTCTATGTTTTTCTAAAGCAGTGCCTCTTAATTTGCGATCCGTGGTTACTACAGTTTTTTTTAAATCCTCTTTTTTATCCTCTTTAAGGCTATGCGTCAATGAAACGTTATGTCCTTCCGAAAACTTTCGGACGAATTGGCGGGATTACTGCAAGCGTTGGGGTGATTTGATATACAAAAAAACGACATAGACTGCGTCGAATAAATATCAATTTTATAACTGTGGTGAAACTATCAGTGATACCTCTCAAAATCCTCACGCTAAGCGAGAAACTTATTTTACCTGGATATAAGCGTAGCAACACTATAACTCCTGAGGAACGTATAATTCTCTCCTTTTATTTTTTTATCTATTAGAAGGTCTTTTAAGCCAATAGAGTCCAAACATTTTCAGCATCTGCTGTATCTGCATACTACCCTTGAAAACTTTCCATTGTTGAAAATCTTTTAGTGAAAAAGTCAAGGTTCCAAAGTTTAACCTTGTGGTACATCAGATATACAGATATGATATGGGGACATAGTAAAATCTACAAATCTAATCACAACTATGCGATAATCAAGGACTTCTATTGACTGTTCGTCATGGAAAGACAAAGAAACTCTCAGCCTTTCTAAGACCATAGATGTGAAAGGCCGATAAGAAGTAATGTAGGGTGCGTTGAATCATTAAGCATCTACCATGGTTTCGGTGAGTAGTCGACTAATCCGCCATCTAACCTAATTTATATCTGAAAACGTGCGCCAATACTTAAATTCGTCAGAACTGGAAAGCAGAATATATTATGATTCCTGCTTGGTATCAAATTAAAACATGAATATAAAAAATAAAATTAGAGCAATGCTTAGAACCCCTCCTTCACTGTTCCCTTTTACGTTAAATGGAGCTTAAAATCTCCAAATAGCCAGTAAAATTAAATTACAACAAAACATTAATTAACTTCAATTTAAGTTGGTGTTGAACATGTTATTTTCTACATCTACCCTCATACGATTGTTACCTGTAGTCTTGACGTACATAAATGAATTTGCTAGAAAGGTCTTGTACCTAATAAGGCAGGCAGCCACAAGGAGCTCATTTCATGGTGGAGTGAATTGTAAAGTCGCTTACCTTCAGTCACCCCTGCACTGCAACATAAACAGCGCATTATTCAGGATATTAGCCGCGCTCATTAAGCACCTGCTGCGGCATGCATAAAATTTTCATTACCTTTCCTTTTACTGATGTCGCCCAACGTTTGATACTGCTTGAACTTTTGTAGGAATTTTACGGTTTTAGTGTGCTGTGTTAAATTTTTACGATCATCAACTAAAAGTAAATCTACTTCTATTTTTGAGGGGGGCGGAATAAAAGAAAAAGTTAAGTGGAAGTAAAATAAAGATTTATTCAAAGGAATTGGGCTATGCAAAGCTTAGGGTTTTACGTTTTTTTTTTACTGCGAACTCCTCCAGTCCGTAAGAATAGAAAGAGGTGGTTAGTCCCATTTGTTTTGCATAGCAAAACGTATAAAGATGTAGGCAAAATGTTTACAATGGTGTAGAAAATTCCACTACTATGAAATTCCAAATTTAAGCCCTTACTTCTTGAACAGTATCCAAGGACTCTGCTTCCAACACATAAAATCTTCACAATCTCAATTCATCTCACGACAACGAACATAATAAAACCTCCGTAACTTGATCAAATCACTGCAACTGCCTGTCGCCATAAAAACCATTTCTGTCAGTAGCGACTGTTACCGAATATATTGACAAAATTATTGGTGTAATAAATTTTTTCCGGAGCCAAGACATAGTCTTCTACATCGATAGCAATCACTATACAAGGTCCTGGACGTAAAGCATTATTCACCATCGATTACAATAAATGTTATCAGTACAGACGGTAGAAACAGATACGAGTTAATGATAGGTACGGCTTGTAGTATGATTGATGGTGTCCCACACAAATCCCTGTCAGGGAATAACCTGGAAAGGACCCTCAGTATAGCGTGTTGTCCTTGGGTACCAATAAAATTCCATTTTACTGTACGCGCTGTATAAGCCCAAGCAATAAACTGAATTTGCTTCAGTGAGCATTGTGAGCAGGAACACAAGAAATGACGAAGGTGAGTTCGCTATAAAATGAATACATCCCGTTCGCTTCGTTTGTTTTGCTTCGATCTAAAAGAGCCCAAGGTGGGATATAAAAGGCGTCCTAAAGAGAATTCTAATTTTACGATCATTTAACTTTGTATATTCAGCGAAAGAAACAAAAAAGTCCTGATTAGAAGTTTTAAGAGCAATTTAAGAAGTTAAGTGGGACGTATTCAAGTTTTTACTCGAATTGTGAAGAAATAAAATTTTCTTTTAGCCTAGCAACGAACAGTAAAAAGTTTTCAAGTGCAATAACATGAGTGTGGTACTTGGGAAATTAAATTAAACATAGGAGTCTGAGAATCAAGTGGGTAAGAGAACGGTTTTTATATATAGCGAAGGCTATATCTGTGTAGTTAAAAATTTGCGATTCTGCAAAATAA
>QYTT01079071.1:0-15314 GCA_006980735.1 Dasypogon diadema | reverse complement strand
CGAACTTGTGAAGAAGATGCAAGCTCAAAAATCACCTTGATTCAAAACTTATTGAACTTTCTACTAAAACTGTTATGATTTCTATTAAAATATTACTGATAATGTGTGTTGCTATTGAGTTTTTGATTAAAGTTTACTTTCGGATTGATTCAGTTTTTTTTCTGACGGGCTTTAACTATTTCGGATAGGATATTAATAAACAACGTGAAGAGTAGAGGACCAAGTACAGAGCCATGTAGTACACCGGAGTTAATTCTCGAAGTGGACGAGAAACGACCTTCAACTTTGACTTGTTGCATCTTCGATCGAAGGCTGCATACTAATGAAATGTATGGTTTAGTTTGAAATTATATGGTAACTTTTCTAGGAGTTTTTGCTGGTTAAGGCTGTCAAAAACTTTCAAGAAACCGAATAACGGGAGATAGCAAAATTGTTTACGAAGGGCATAATGCACATTGCTAGTTACCTTTAAGAGCACTCTCTCACAACTGTGATTTTTACGATAGTCAGATTGTCATGCTGTGAGGAATCCGTTAGTTTTAAGATATGATTGTAATTGATTGCACATCAATTTCTCGCGAGACTTCGTTTTCCTCTGACCTAAAATTCGTTGAAGGAGCTTAATGGAGCTTGCTTCAAAGTACTTTACCTTCAGATGGACAATGGACGAAGTAATTTATCATGACTGTCCGTCCCTTCAGTAACAGTGAGAACAATTGCGATCGCCAAGAGGAGACAGTCTTTGGGAATTACTCCAGAGCCATTTTTCGATGATGATTTTTCTTTGCGTTTGATATACATCCCTGTCTCTAGTAACAGTTATTCGTCCACTGTGTGTCTAGCTCTCAACCGCCTAATTGAAGATCTCCATAAGGTGAATAATTAACAAATTCTTAAAACGTCTGAAATGTACTGCAGTGAGAACATCATAACCAGGCGAATAGAGAAGAGTCTTTTGTAAGTATTTACAACATTTATCGTTGTACACAAACGGTTAATGGATTTATGCTTTCCGTAAGTAGTTCAGGAGTTCCGAAGAGTTCGTGATAAGATGGAAGGATCATAGGGTCATTCCAGGAAGATGTTGATCTGATGAAGTTGTGCTGGACGGGTTCTGTACGGCCTACGCGGACATCGTCTAGCTATTTCCGAATATATTACGTTCGAATTAATGTTTATGTACGCATTTGAGTTGCGCATGAAGCATTTGGGTTAAGCTAATATACAAGGTGTTCGGTAATTAATCGATATACGGTATACCAATCGATTCCTTGAAGTATCCTGATCAACATTTGTTCGGAGATCCCCCACCCCCTAAAATCACTCACTCAAATGATTCAAGATTCAAATGAATCTTTCGTCGTCATCCTGCATATCAATTAACTATTGGACACCCTGCGTATTTGTACGCATGTTTTAATATTCTACATTATAATCAACTTACAATAATAAATTTGTCATCCTTTGTTCTAGTTAGTCCCCCCCTCGTTCGTGCTTAGATTTTTAAAGTAAGTATCTTTCTAATTAAATGCTGTAATAAATTGAAATAAAACAATGCAATGAGTTCCACGTCGATCCAATTCATGATTTTATCACACTGATATAAATTTTGTGTTCATCTCGAGCTTAATTTAAAAATAAAAATTGTTCCATTAGTCTGAAAAGGGATACATCTTAAAGGACCCATATACTAACAGATTTCCTTCAATATTGAATCGTTCTTACTTAATCTGAAACGTTTTTCCCAACAACTTTATAGAAAGCTCAGATGGGTCTTTCCCATACGTACCTGACTTGACGTTTTTAAGCCTAAGGAAAGTGTGTTTTTTTTTCAAATAAAATAAGATTTTTCAACATTATAGAGTTATTCATCTCAGTCGAAAGTCCGCAGTAAAAGGTTGCATTAGTTTAAGTAAGGCCTACACATAAAAGTGATCATTTATCAGACTTTTGAAAACGTTCAACCACTACGAAATCGAAAACTTTTAGCAATAGTACGAGGGATATTCCGGATCTAAATATTTCAGTATCTGACATGATGACTTGCTTTCTATCTCTTCTTTTAATTCCAGGATTTCCGGTTTGTAAAAATTGCTCCCCTTCTGGAGAGAAGATTCGAGAATTTTTAAAGTACATACACCCCTTGAAAGGAATCATTAATAAAAAGTTCGTTCAAATTTATATTTAATTTCATAAAACCCCCAGCATTATACGGAACAGCGTCATCAATTTTCGTTATGTTGCCACGTAATTGGCACGGTCGGGAGTAGAATTTCTCCCATTGTCCCCAAACGACTGGCGTAGGAAAATTTGTCTATGCTGAAGATGAAATATTCGTGTAGGAGGATATATTATCGTCAAAATCAGGTCAAACCTATTCATGAGATTGCTTGAAATGTCGAACACTTAAGGAAATTTATTTCTTAATTAAATATGGCTTAGGGGTTTTGAGGAAATTGATATTAATTGTAAGCGTATAAATTGTAATGAAATTTATATTGAATTAAATCAATCGGTGCTTTGCAAATCTTGTATGTAATTAAGACTGGCAGAATTCTTTAGATTTTCTTCTGCTTCTGTTATTAGGTCGGCATTTTTCTTTACTTATCTAAAGAACTAAAAGATTTCTAAAGTGAATTAGTGGGCTGGAGTAAGATATCAGCTTTTTTATCACTTCAAAATTGTTTGATAAAAGAATTTTCAAATTTAATAATAATCCATATAAAATACAATAAATTAAGTAAGAATTTGATATGTCTTCAGTAATATCGTCTGTAAATATCTAAATACAGGGTGTAACGTATGATTAAAAATAGGAAAAAAGTTCACATAAATATATGTCCTAAAGTTATTTCTTGGTTAGTGGCTATTAGTTTCAGTTTATAGAGGGAATTAGTTGCACGGGATATAATAAAGTGCTGAAATTTACCTTTGTTACAAAATGCTAAACATGGGATAGAGTTTATAGTCTCTTTAATTTAAAATTCTTTACAAAATTGACTCTAAAATACGTGGCTCTAACCAAACTAGTTTATGCAATTGAACACAAGATGGAAGCACCTGGTGGTCATACACATTTCAAATCTATTTTTAAATTCAAATTTTATCAGAGCGGTCGTTCTTCATTGCAAAAAGAAAATATTCATGAGGTTCCTGGCTTAAAATCCCATAGTCCAGTCGTTTCTACTTAAAACAAAATATTCACTAAATGTTCTTTTATAACATTTCTGACCGTGTTTACGTCGATTGATATCGTTTATGTGTTGCAACCGTTTGTGATTGAACCATATTGATTATGTTGCTGTCATCCATTAAAAATTGAGCCTATATTTAATGATCTCCTGTGATGGCATATGCAATACCTCCATAAACATTGCGAAGACCTTTGTAAGATTATTTTGCTTTCTTTGATGTAAAGCTTTACATTTGCTGAATCGTTCGACATTGGTCATCCGCACCAAGATCCATTCCCTTCAAATGATAGAATGATCTTCACCTCTGTCTTGTTTAGTGAGAGGAGCAGTCTTATACTCTGCTGAGAGTAGTGACAGTATTAGTGGTAGTAAACCTTTTCGCCTATTTTCAACAGGATGATTATTCCAACAGTACTCTTAGATCCTTTCCAGTTAATGAAATCCCACAGATATGATCGGGTCAAATAAAGTTGAATTTTGCAACTTCCCTTGCCAAACGGCCAATATTCTCATTCTCTTCAAAACTACCACAACCTGGTGTTTATATCAAAGTGATTTTGTTGTATCGTGATAGTTGCTTAAGGTCATGTAGACAATCTCAAAATCAAAACCTATATTTTGACTTAAAAAGAGCTGAGTGTTTTTAATCATTGCTTGATTTCCGCAGAGTATAAGTACTTCTGATGCAATATCGGGTGTTTTCGATTTGAAATACAAAAATCCCTATGCTTCTTCTCCCTTCCATCTTGGATTCATTTGTGACCAGGCAGGGGATTTCCCTTTGAAAGTCAGATTACCAGAGAACCAGGCGTGTTGATCACTTTAAATCAACTTGAATTGTAAAGGTTTTCCTTGTTTGTATAACATCTAACAGGGTTGTTGGATACCACTTCTTTTTCAAACTCTTTGAGCATTATTAGAGTTCCAAGTAAGTGTTCGATTTATGGTGGCGCCAAGAAGTTTGATTTATTCTGAGAATTTTACGGCTGCCCCTTTTGAGGAAAGAGCTCTCAAGTTGAGTTTTGTTATTTTGTTGTATTTAAATTTCCCTGCGTTATCCTTCCCTGCTCATAGCACTGTTGAAGCTCTTATACCTCTTTTGGCGGGTGTTCCCTCTATGAAATCGAAGGAAGTATTGATAAAAGCTTGCTCAATATATAAGAATATGGTATCATTGTTCATCATTGCTTTTTCAAATTTAGCTGCCAGTGTTGTTGTGGTGAACTTTCTTACCAGTTGAGTATATTGTTGTGGATGTAGAAGTGTTAGAACACTTCTTCTAATATGAAAATCTATTGCCGTATCCATGAAGGAGGTCAGACTTGTTATGTGATATGAATTAGCCTTAGGCAGTGAACTACCATTCATTTTTAGGTATGAATACCATACTCATATTTCACTCTCCACACTGGGTATATAACCAGGAGCATAACTAGTTCTAAGGATTTTGGTAAGTATCGGTAGTAGCCTTTCCGTTACTTGCTGAAAAATGCTGGGAATATGCCATCTCTCCCTGGACATTTCTTCGCTTTGAGGAGCCATGGCCTGCCGTTTTTCCCTTTTTCTGAGATCGGAGATTTTCCATCGCCCTGCAACTATGGAAGAGTGTTTGTCAAAGCCTCTCCAGTATTTTTTCTCGATTGACAGTATAAGTTCTATGTAACCCAGAGGTCAGAGAGTACTCCGATTCCACTAGGTGTCACACAGGGTAAATCTTGTGCAACGTCTCCACGTTTGTAAGAGCAGGTTTCTTGATAAAAATTATTACTACACTTTGAAACCAAGTTCAGATAGAATAAAAACTTCTATAGGTGTCTATTGATTGTTTCGTGAAGCCCGTTCTGTTCCAGAAGGAATACCAGTCAGTAGGATTATAAACTCTTATTTATTTCCGCTAGGCGTGACTTGCATCTATGTTGAAACAAATATATCTGTTTCTACCGTCTAAGAATAAATCTAGTACTTCCAGCACTGTTGAAGGTGGGAATTTCTAAAAAGCGTTTATCTCATTTTTTTGCATGGTGAAGCTTTGTTCGTATGCACGTAATGCAACTTACGTTTATTAGAGATAACGTTATTGGGACAGGCCTACAGGTTTTTGCACTACTTTGTCGGGCAGTTTATCTCTCCTTTTTTCTTTTTGTCCGCACCTGTTGCGGAAAGTTTTTCTTCTTGCTAAATAGTTTATAGTGGCTCCCTGAGACATTATCAACTGGTTAGGCTTTTGAAATGGAAGGCATTCCCGGATAGTTACCCTTAGACTGTGCTAGTGCTTTTATCTTTATTGGTCGGCCCGCGATAGCTAGGGCCCAGCAAATTTAGTCACTTCACCTTATTTCCCTTAGCAGTCCATTTTTATGCTTCAATTTTCTTCTGCCGAAGAGAAAACTCAATGAGAGCCTATCCTCTTTAACTTTTCTTCCAAGAGGTGATCTATTGAAAGAACCAAATTGAAACCCTGGCCTTAGTCGATTCTTTTCCAAATTGTCTACTCTGGCGTTAAAGCCAATGTTTTGGTCTTAAATGTAAACCCTCTTGGGAGATGTTTGTGATAGTGACTTATCGCTAAAGATTTTCCAGTAGCCACCACCTGTTGCGGACTCACTGAGATCATAATAATAATACGTAATGAGTTTCCTTTCTAGTCCAGAAGGCGCACTTTTCAGAGTGGAACCAAGAACCACTTACCCATCAAAGCAATAAGCGTTCAAAAATTTCAAAGAAATGTATTAAGATTAGGCTCCCTGACAAGCACAACACAATTGACAGCCGCACACATATGACTAATAGGCTCATGCTTACTGTAGTTAGTTCTAGAGAGATTAATATGCAAAAGGGTTGCGACTATTGGACATCCTGCCACGGAGCTCCGAAGAGTCAATATTAGAGTTCCAGAGCTGGTGGATAAAAGCTACATCGGTAACCTTATGTCGCTTTTCTAAGGAAGTCATATCAAGAAGATTAAGCCGTTTGCGATACGGTGAAAGAATAATAGGGTCGTTCTAAAGGAGATTTCTAAACGCTAATCTAATGAACCTGTGCTAAACAGACTCAGTACTTGGGCAGCATAAGAATGATTGCATATTCAAGAAGAGGTCGGACGAACGAGTTCTATAATGTTAAGGATACTTGAAGGTCGAAGAATTCTTTGGAACAGCGTTTAATGAAGCCCAGCATGGAATTACCCCTAGAAGCAGCATAGCATACGGCAAACAAAGTCAAGCTTGTAATTAAGTCTCACACCGAGGTCATTAACAGATAATAGGGTCACGTTTTCTAAAGAATGACATGATTTCGCACTTATTTATGTTAAGTTCCAAGTCATTGTGCCCACAGCAAGAATAAAAAGTATTTAAATCCTCCCGAAGAGAAGCACAGTCACTGATATCATTGATAATGGAGAAAATCTTCATATCGTCAGGATAAATCAACACCCTGAAATGTCTAAATAGATTCACAACATCGTCAATTGAAAGGACAAAAATAAGATGGTCAAAGTGGGTACCCTGAGGTACTCCAGATGTGGCTTCTATTACCATCTACCGAGAACCGCGAAAAAGCACCTGATACGATATTTCATACAGATACGAGCGAATCCACTCAAAGTGTAAAGTTGGGAACTCCAGCTTACGTAATTTGGACATAACGACTGAATGTGACAATTTGTCTAAAGCTTTGCTGAAATCTGTATAAATACAGTCAGTTTGAAGATTATTACGAAAACCGGCAATTGTATTAGAGATAAATTCAAGTAGGTTTGTGGTAGCCGCCCTACCCAAGGAAAAACTATGCTGAGCAGACGAGAGAACGCTCCTGCCTTATATAGAGAACTGAAAATGAACTATAAACTTGAACAGTTTGGGTATACAGGAAAATTTAGCTATTAGTCTAAAATCTCGTTCGTGTTACCCTTTTTCTGAATAGGTATAACGAAGGAGTTTTTCTATAGTTTTGGAAAACACCCACTACTAAGAAACTTTTGAAAGAGAATGCGCAGGGGAGCAACTATTGTCTCAGAACACGATTTGACCACCGCCGGAGGCTCCGTCAGAACCTGCAGTGAAATCAAAGGCAACTTTGTCAAAGTGAGCAGTAATGATTTCATCAGAAATGGAGGTAGACAAATCAGCTGATATGCGTAAAATTGTTAATATCTAGCTCAAAGTTGGAAGGACAAAACGCTCTTTCGGAGAATGTGGCAAACATATTACAGATATCACGTGTGTCACTGCTAGAGTGCCCATTAATGAGTCGGTTAAGCCAGTAATTCTTAACAATTTTATTACTTCTTCTTTTACTTAGTTAATTAGTTTAAGATGAAGGGAATTTTGATCTATTCTGAATACTTTTTACACAATATTACCCTTTTGATTGATTGCATATGAAATTTTACAGAACAGTCAAGATTTCCTGTTTCTCAACATCAACAATAAGAAAAAGGCGTAAGAATGTTATATCGCCTGCTATACTCATAATATCCATTTAATTTTACAGAACATGCTCTCTTATGTGCTTGTCAAAAGTGTTAAAATTAGTTTTAGGAGAAATTCTTGAACACTTCCACCTTAAAATATGACGATGAATGAATCACCATTTTGTCTGGACAACATCCCTGTCGCGATATTGAAAAGCAAGAAAAACGAAAATTTCCACCCCTGTGAACCTTATTTTTTTCTGAACATTATCGCAGACAGTCACATTCCCCAGTTGGCGACATTCAAAAAGATGATTTGTTGCTCCCTTTGTGCTGGGCTCCCATATAATAAGAGTTGCTCCTTTATTATCCGTCCAAAGAAGTACACAGGATGCCCTATTTATAGAGAGCATCATTGTTCACATAATTCACGGTTATTGCTCATCGTGTTATGGTCTTGTTTGGGCGAATAGGGTAGCCCACGGGCCACGATTATAGCCGCAAGCTTCCCTGTTGGGGTAACATTCTCTAGTGAAGAATTTGCGGTCGAATTCAAGAGGTTCGCCGGCATCATTAGAGCAAATAAAAATTGCAACCCAAATTTTGATAAGAATTGCAGAAGATGATGTGTTTGGGGTTGGACATTCAATCAACCCTAGAGGCCTGTCTGCTGAACTGATGAAAAGACATGTGGAAGTGAGCATATTCCTTAAAGTATTTTAATTTCCATAACCAATATTTGTCGAGATAATTTTCGGGCTTTCGCTTTTTTGTTTTTCATTAATCGTGTTATACGAAAATTCCTGAAAGCATTGACGTTGATGGTGATTTAATTAAATCCATGGAGGATTTTTATAGCTTCATTTTTTTTCAAAATAAAATTACATCCCAGGGACTGGAAATAGAGAGTTTTATGGCTCGTAAAAGTTCTTTTTAAAATTAGTTTATTAGTCTCCTTGAAAAGCTTTTTTTTAAGGTAGGCTTTGTAAATGTAGGACGTTATTACATTTTAAGACGATATTCAGACGTATAGTGCAAAAAATATTATTTAAAAAGAATTCAGTAGGTACTCATTTCACATAATATGCTTTCTCATTTACATAAACTGCCCACTTGTAAAAGAGTATTTGCAGTTTATGTTGCATATTCTTCATTTGCAGTGTGCTAAGCTAAGTGCATATGAGCCATCAAGGGTACAGTGCCACCCATTGCAAAAAACTATTTGCTACAGCTAATGTTACCGAGGAAGTAAATTAAAACAAAAACGTAAATATTATGGTCATTAGTAATTTTGAAGGAAGAAAATCTAAAAATCTAGGCAAAAAGGGGTAGTTACATGGAGGAATCAAATTAAGCATATGACTACATAAAATATGCCCTACTTATATTTGTGCAACCGTAGTTTCTGATAAAAATTTATTATAACTGAGTGAATTTATTTTTTATTGTCTCTTAACCTTATAAAATTTGGTAAATGTGGCAGCAAAATTTTGTTTTAAGAATAATGTAGAAAAAGCTGAACCTTACAAAATCAGTCAAGCCATTTTCGTAATCATACAAAAGCTCTATTAGGTCCATCGCAGTCACCGATGACCACCATTTAAAAGGTCTCTCAGGATAAATTCATTTCAACACGTAATTCTCTCACGACAGCCTTTATGCTAATCGTGACAGTCAACGTGTTAATAAAATAATGAAGTACTAGTGTAATCTTTTACTTTCTATGAGACTTATAGTCCATTATTGTATTTAAAAGGATTCTGATTAAATTTGATAATTGTTAAAGTTAATGAACGTGGATTTTATTATTGGAAGGAAAGGTTGAAAAGAATATCTGTAATTAAAAATTTTAATAATATATCACATGATTCCTTGAAGTGATATTAAAAAATTGTTTTGCATACATCGACCCTCTCCAATCCTCCGCCCACGGAGCCTTTCTTTAGTCATGAGGGTAGATTTTTTCGTCTTAATCTTCATAAATTATTTTTATACCATTTGTGAAGTTAAATAGAACATCATTCGATGGGGAATTCCCCACACGATCAACCAAATCCTCCACCCATTTCCTCTTCATTTGGAAACTATCAGCACTCGAATTAAAAAAATTAGTAAGAATTTTTGGAATTTTTGCATTTTTCTCGGCAAAATCATGTGGGAACATATATTAACTTTTATAAAATTGAAATTGTCGGAAAGTAGCCTTTCATGGATTACACACATATATCTATCTAGCTGTTACCGTTTACGAGATAAATGCCATTCATTTCTCATGTAGCTTTCAACCACACAATTTTTGTGGAACTACAATATGTAATTTTTTTAGGATACTTACAAAAAATAGGAATGTTTATTGAAGAGATTAAATTAATAGGAAGGGAGAGGGGGTGCGCTAGCATTATTTCTATAAAAAAAGGTCCAGCATTTATAGCATTGCCTGGAAAACCTATTATAAAAAATTTGGAGATGATTATCAAATATTATGATGAATTTATATCGGAAAAATTCGGTATATTCCTCAGATATCCCTAGAGACTAATTGTGCCGAGTTAAAAAACGGTCAGTAGATGTAACTAAAATTACAAAAATGCTTGCAATTTGTTACAAATTTTGTCCTGTCCATTCTAAGGTTAAAAATAAGATGATTGCTTTCATTAAAGTAGCGAAAACATTATTTTAATTTATATATGTTATAAATGACGTAAGTTTCATTTCAATTTGCATAGATTTAAAATATTTTCTCATTGAATTTAATATTAGATTTTAATTATTGAACCAAAGATATTTATAGCATATTCTGTACGTATTTCACACTAATTTTGTAGCTGTATTGTAAGAGTTATGTTGTGTTATCAGAAATTTACAGAAGACGCTTTAAATTAATGATGAGAGATGAGTGGTAGCCCTTGCTATGTTTACGATATCATAAAAAATTTATCACAGGCCGAGCCATCAAATTTGGAGATTTATTATTCAAATAACAATTTATGAGCTCGTAACAATTCCACTATGGAGTCACATACCCAAAAGAGCCTCAAAACGTCTCTGTTCAAGGGTGACGTTCATACCAAGAATACCATTAAAGTAGCCCAATTACTCATATAGTATGTATTAAGCTGTAAAGCGAACTTGTGAAATGAGTTTTAGCTTCGCCTGTCACGTATGCAGCGTTGATGGAATGCCTGTTTAAAATTACGTTCCCCCATGTAAATTTAATTTCTTGAAGCATAAGCAAAATTAGTTTACAATAAAAATTGCACGGCCAAGATGTTTTTCATTTTTTGCAGAGATTGCCATTTAAGAATTTGTAAGATTTAGCAATTTCTGTTTATGGAAACGAGACTGATATCGGCCTTAGAGAGTAGTTGATTTTAAATGGGGTTTCAATTTGTGGTACATTTTTTATGGGAAGAATTCAAGTTAAGAAGATTGGCAAGTTAACTTGACAAATGTTGCAAGTTAGCCACTAAAAAGAAATTCGTATTAGAACTTTTCTCATCTTTGGGATCGAAAGGCCTCTACTTCATTAATTTGTGTGCATAGTGTTAGATGCCGTGTTTATGCCCTAGGTGTAGAGTATTATAGGTTTTTAGCAAACGTTTGTAACGAATCGAAATATTCATGATACACAGAAATAAACGATATTGCCATTAATGAGAGAAGAAAAAAAACCGTTTAATAAATGTCCGTTTGTCTGTCTGCCTATCCGCGAGCTATCTCAAGAATGCCTTAAGCTGGAGACTTGAAATTTGCTACACAGACACTTTATTAAAAATGAAAGGTCAATTTTATAAATGAGCCATTTGGACAACTCCTTCATAGGGTTGTCATATGAAACCTCCAGCTATGTCAAATAAGAAATCGATATTTTCCGTTTAAAACGAGAACGCTTCGAAATAGATGGATAAAATTTGGCACGCAAGCACTTTAGTAAAATCTAAATATTCTGGCAGAAAATTAACTAAATCGGCCAACTCAGAGGGCTGCCACATGAAAGTTTTATTTTTTAAAGCTGGAAATGTAAGTTTTTTACAAAAGTTTTTGCGATCGTCATAAAAATATGCATATATAGGTTTTCGAGGTTGTTGATTGCGAACCCAGAGTCAGATTTCTTAAATTCAACATGGCGGATGAAATATGGTGGACAAGATTTTCTGAACGTCAATGGAATGTTGGCAAAATGACGGATATATAGGTTTTTGGGGTTGATGATCACGAATTTAATGTTAACGTTTAAGAATTCAACATGGTGGATCAAATATGGCGGTCATAAATGTTAACGCTTTCAAGAGTTTCTCGATCATCATGAAAATAAGTCCATATGGTTTTTTGGAGGTCGCTGAATTCAAATCTGGAGTCAAGTTTTGGAAATTCAAAATGGCGGGTCCAATATGGCGGATAGTGTTTACTACAGGTCAACGGAATATTCACGAATTTGTAAATTAAAGCTAATTGGTGCATCGACAGGTTGCGGATAGTAGGACTGCCTACAGATTTGAAGGTCAGCTCCGAATATGTAAGAATAAGTAGCCGCGAACAATTAACTATAAGCGCATTATTTTCTTTTTTTTCTCTACGTCTAGGGTATAACATAATTGGTCTAAACGAATTACAGCTCCTTTCTATGTTATTTTTTCGTTCTCTAATTATTAAAATTTTTTTTCTTCTAATTTATTATTAATCTAAATATTGACTGAAGCTGTTGCTTTATTTTTGATTATTTTAGATTTCCACATTGTGGATGAGCTCACTGCCGTTAGTATCGGATTTAAACAATTTTTACTATAAAACACAATTTTTACTATAAAACACAATTTTTACTATGAAGACAAAACATATTCATCATGACTTCAAGAACTGCTTCCTATTTATGTATCTGAAATAATAAATAAAAACAAATATTTATCATTAAAAATGAAAATGGTAAAGAATGATCCTGCGTCGCTAGTCGTTTTTCCTTATTTCTTCAAAGACATTTAGTAAACAAATTGTTATTTATTATTCTATTAAAAGGATAAAAGGCTGTGGGGATTTCGGCTCTCATACTAGGTCGAAATCCCCACATTATTAAGTATTAAGGGCTTATTCCAATCCAAATCTTCATGTTCATCTCGTTATAACTTCGTGACATCAGAAATTCGTTTGTTTTGCTTGATTTTTGCCACTTCGTCAACCACATCATGGTTAAGACTAGCCTGTCTATTCGAAAAAAAATATTAATGTAAACTATACATTATTTTGGCTTTAAGCCATTTAATTTGAATTGCAAAAGCTATCAGCTTATTAAAAATAAGAAATGAAACGAAATTATGTGTTCATAGCTTCCACGAAATCAAGTCAATTGTTGACTTGACAAAGTGTTATACAAATTAGCCAAACTCCATGGCCAAGACATCTGACGCCACTAACTGTTCTAATAAGACGAAACAAAGATTGCTAAAAATGCAGTGCGTTTCGGTCAATGAAATCCAACAATCTTATCCGCACGGCATGAGTCCTGCTCTCGCTTGCCGTAGACATACTAATTGGAAATTCGAAAACTTGATCGATATATTGGATATGTTTTTAAAACACTACTACGGCATGAAACAAAATGATGGAGATGCCGACGACGGCATAGCAGGAAAAACGCTGGAGCATAGCCTATCTATACCATACATCTAACATAACGATGGGGATGCTGACAACGTGCTGTCGGTATAGATCTTTTTTTTATTTTTTCCGTCGCCCTGCTTCAGGAATTCCAACGTCAAATAATAATAAAAGAGATGCTGGTAAGATCACTTCTTTATAATCTTGCGGGCAAAATTATAAAAGACGACCTGAAAGAGAAGGAGTGGAAGAAAATAGCGTAAAATTTGTGAAAAGTGATAAGTGTTCTTACTTTCGTATTAAGAAGCTTATTTATAATAAAGAAAAAAATTTTAGGATCGGAATGTAGGAATCAATGGAAGAATCTACGGGATCACGGAAATGCGCGTCTTCTGGAAGGACGATTGAGAAGAAGAAAACAAAGTGGGTATATTTCGAATTGTTTTCTTTTCTAAGAAGCTACGCTGAACAGAACCAGTAAGATATATTTATATTGTACCTAGAATGAGAAATTGCATTACAATAATTTTCTTTAAAGAACTGTTAGCAGTTTGCCCAACAGCGCCAAAGAGGAGGAAGCAGCTATATAAATTTCAACGGAGGAAAATAATTCCTCGGATGCATTTATCTTGTCACCATCGTCTCTGACAGAAGTTTTCAGTCCACCACCACCTTCTCCAACACTACCTACTACTCCAATGCCAGAACAACTTAGTTCACCCGAAGCATCGATTTCTCATCACAATCCCCTTAATACTCCAGCGACTGAGAGACATCGGCTAGCAACTAAAAGGGCGAGCCGACAAGGTAGAGGTGTTTATAAATCTTCAAAAATGTTGCTAAGGATGAGTGTGCCAACTCTGGGTAAGGAAGAGTCATCGCAAAGATGTTGCTAAGGATGAGTGTGCCAACTCTGGGTAAGGAAGAGTCATCGCAGGAGGAAGTTTTTAAAGAGCTAGCAGTAAAGATTGACAATGCAAATTTTGCACAGAGCACGGCAGTATAACTGGGTACCAGTGGTTGAGGCAATTCTACTGACAAGAAGTGTACTCGCGAAGCCACTGGGATGTCGCACAGTAATTTAATACCAAAAGTTGTGGTAGATTTGCAACATTTGTCAGGTTAAAATTTCCCAATCTCCGCTTCCCTAATTTCCCTCCGTCTGAGCTGTGCTGTGTTCATTATAGGGTTGTCCCCTAAGCTTAGGCAATACCTTAAAGAAAAGAAGAAGTAATGATAAAATAAAGATCTCTCACGACAAAGGCATTTTAACATGCAATTTTCTCAGGAAAGTTTTTTTTGCTAATTGTGGCAGCCAACGTGTTAAAATTCACATACGGACACAGATTAGATCATTGTATGTCGTTGACGAAAATACACTGTGGCACTTGCCCCGCGACGCAGAATAACCCTTGTCGTGGAGTGTCGCAGGATGTCGTGTGGCAGCAAAAGAGATGAAAAAACATGCTATACGCAGTAGTAATAGTAAATTTTCAAAGACAATAACCTCCGTCTCCATTTTACGGCAATTTGCAGCTCATGTGCTCGTGTAATCGGATATATTGCCTATTACCTAGTACAGATATTAAAGAGCCTTATAATTTGTTCTGCAAGGATCTCGGACAAAGATGTAAAAGCATATTTAAGTATGTAAATATTTAACAATTTAGTACAATGAAAGAGCAGTCTTAACGTTGCTCCACTTTCCTTTAATTCCGAAATAATTTTCCAATTGAACCCACAAGTTGTAATGCTTTCCATTTCTAAAAGTGTTTCTCCTAATTTCTTAGGCAACGTCAAAACAGAATGTAAATAAAGTTAGCAAACAAAGCCGGAATCAAGTCTCAGCGGTAGCTAAGCATTTTAATGGAATTTCCTTCGTTCGCTTGCGAATATAATTTGGAAATTCCTGTTAAACGAACACAACTGAAGCAAATATTTTGTGGCACAATAATTTTAGAACGTCCCAAGGATTTGCTTTGTGGTCTATGAATTTTGGGTTTCTTTTCTCCCGCATAGAAACAAGGGTTTAGGTTAGTAGTGGTTAAGTTCATTATTCATGGCATTACTAAAATAAGAGGGTCATATTTTCTTGCTATTGAAAAATTTAATTG
>QYTT01079070.1:0-19343 GCA_006980735.1 Dasypogon diadema | reverse complement strand
CCTTTCATAGATGAGTCTTTCCTGTTTTTACCGAAAGCCTCACTAGCTCTTTTCCGGAGAAACCTACAACAGTCTAAGGAGTCGGTTCTGTCGAGCAAGCAAACAGGGTCTTCTTAATGGTTTGACATGTAGTAGGATATTTCGTCAAACCTTTTTTCAACAGAGACTCTAAAGAAGAGCTGTTTGTTTTTTGAACGATTTGAAATTGTACCACATGAAATTTTATCATTTAGACTCTCGTTGAATGAAAAGTCCATTTTGAATGCGTTCGCAGAATAACGAAAACTATGTATGCCTATGTCTGGTATCAAGAGTAGGAGTCCTTGTAATGGTCAAGCAATGGTTAAGTGGCAATGATAAAATAGGGAGCCCATGAATGGAGGACATTTGATTTTGACGCGTGTAAACAAACTACCAGAAATATTTTTTTTTATATTGAAAACATATAAAGAAACAAAAAAACCTAAAATACAATCGAATTACAATTTGAATCGCCTATCCTCTTCCTAGAATTTTATCGGCACACAGCACGAAAAATTTGCCAGGATTAGCTCATCTTTCTTAGAATCCAACATGAGAGCCTGAGTATTCACATTCACGGGAAGCATGGGCTCTGTCATTAATAAAGTAGCTAAAGATATTTCGTCGTTCTCTTCCCTTAACTCTTTACCTTTCCTTTAAAATCTTCAAAATTTTTTGACATCATTTCTTTTTATTTTTTTTTATTTTTTAATTTTGCTCACATTTCAGGAGATGATGGTTGGTGGGTTCACAAGATAGTGCACCGGTATATTACTATCTCTAATTTTTCATCTAGGTCGGCCTTGAAAGTTCTTTAGCATAAATTCTGTAGGGATTCAATTGGTCAGCTATAGATCGTCTTTTCGAGAGTGAGAGATTTTGGGGTCATCCACCAGCCTCTCGTTAGTGCTGAGGGTGGCTTTTGTCGCACGCCTAAGGAATTGCATGAACTGGTGCATAATAGACCATAAAGCTCGCTAGAGCCATGTCAGGATTTAAAAATGTGCAAAACATATTACGGCTTGGTATAAGAACTTTTAGAAATTTCCCAAGATTTTAAAGAATTACTCGAACCAATCCTATGATTTTGTTAGATATTACCCTACCAATGTGTTTACATTATTTATCGATTAATAATTAAACCTATGGTGACTTTTATCTTGAAGGTATGGATATTAATTGAAGAAAATTAAGACCGCTTGGAGTTTTTACACGAAAGGTACTACGTTCTAATTATCACGGTGTCCGAGATACTGGTCGAATATAAGATCTTTAGTGTCTTAAATTTCACAACTTTATTAAATCTGCTAGGCTGAATTGCCTTGGACGCGTTATGTGAATGAAGACCACCAGGGAACCAAATGCGGACCTTAGAAGTACCGCGGAATGTTGCAGAAAACGCAGAAGATCTCATTTACATAAGATTATAAGATTTGCGTAGAAGGATCCCAGAACCAGTTGAAAATGAATTTTAAAAGTTTCTCTCAAACAGTCAGGGGAATAGTGACACAGGTACGTAAATGGAAAGATAAGAATTTAGTCCATATGGAAAAAGAATTGAAAGTTAAAGAAATGTTTAGCCATTTTTTAAATCAAATTTTAGCCGCAAATCGTCCAACCTTAATTCTGTCCCTCTGTATGGATACCGTTTCCCTAGCCGCTTTCACTAGAACTAGGAGTAAGAATATAAAATTTCTTAAAAACAGAGGTCAGAACGCAGAAACCTTATTCCTATCGGTCAGTCGAGTTGATAGCTATGGAATCAGCACTAGGCTGGTCTGAGATTGGAGAAAACTTCTCAATATATTAGAAGGCAAGAACCAAGCAATACTGATCTGAGTTTCAGGACATGGAATCAAGGGTATAATGAAATGACTGCTTCCGTGCAGAAAGCGATTCTAGCAGAGGGTTTCCTGAGCTGAAGCCGATCTTTGGCTTAGCTACACGCCATGTTAAAGACCTCATTTATAAATGGAAATGGGGACATTGTGGGTGAGATGAAATTTTGGGACTAACGCAATTTGAACTGTTCATAAGCCCTAAAGTAAAAAGCTCTCAAATTTCTTGAAAAGGATGAAATGGGAGACATTTTAGACTTTTCACTGGACACAGCATTCCTTGAGACTAGAATCTTGAGCAGATTGTCAACTTTGTGATAAAGTTAAAAATCTGCAACCCTGGAGGTCCAAAATGTAATACACACCGCAATGCCTATCCTAACATATCCTGTTTTAGAATTGATAAAGAAAATGGTGAACAATGGGCGCTACACCCCTTTCCTCTCTATTTGTAAACAATATCGATTCGTTATTCTTAGATTATAATCAATCATAATAAATAATTGCTTTCCCTATAATTAGGCGCTAAATATCCTCTTCATGGATCATCTGAATCTCTGATCTTCCCCTAAAAAATTAGCTCCGTTCAGCACCAAAAAATAGCGATACTAATTGCATGCAGAAAATAAATTCCTGCCACCAAAAATAAGTTTCCAAAAAATTAAAAAAGATACGGGAGACAGACCAGGAACACCACAAGATAACGAAGAATTTATCTGTCCAGAGTTTATTGCCTCCGAATTTATTTTTGCCATTTTTTTCAGAAAAAGATCAAACTAAAAGGAAAATACACACTGAAAAAAAGGAAGAAATCTCCACCGAGTAAAGAATGATCAGATAGATAAAAATCCTATTTCTCTCAGTGACTCAGCCACATTTTCGTCCCCTTTCATTCTTTCTCCTGGTCTGATCAGTGATCACCTCATTGCTCATTTACGTATGTACATTTTTTCTCGCTCTCGTTTTCTCTTTGGAGTTAAATTTCTCCATGTTTGAGTTGCGCACGTTCAAGGGAATTTTGCGTGTGCGGCTTTTACTCCAAGTTTACTTCTTTTTGCCGATGGAGATTAAACGGCCGCAACTTGTGCGGTTTTTTTATCGCATTTTTTTTCCTTTTATTTATTTCACATAATGGAACAGAAAAAGACGTGATAAAAGGGACATTAAACTGCTTAAACCTGACCTGCGACAATTGGGAATTTCTTGACTTACTAAAGAATTTTTATTTTGAGGTATTTTTCTTTTTTGAATTTTTTTTTTAGGTTATTGCCCGGTTTATAATAAAACATTTCAGGCCTATGTTAATTTGAAAAATAATTTCTTCATTTTATTGCTTCTTAAGACGTTCTCCAGTTTCCAGGAAGAGTTTGAGCACTCTTCTTGTAGGTACTCTTTAAGCTGTGAGGACGCAATTCCATAGTATAGCATGCATGACGAATACCAGACTTCATTGGGGCACTATACAGCATTTCTTATGGTGCATATATGTGCATTATTACTAAACTGGGCGAATATTTTGCGGTTTTCTTTTGATGCCCGATAATTTATGAGATTTTATGGATAAATAACTTTAAAGAAAGGTATACCATGGCAGGTATGCTTTTTCCTGGTTCTTTACGCATAATAAGGAAATTAGAAAAATGCACAAAAAGGGGAAGAAAAAGGATTAAAAGAGCGTGGAAAAATTCATAATTGCATATTTATGTTTTCTTTGAAGATTTTAATGAGATTTTCTTTGTGAGGAAGATTCATTGCTGTCAACTGGATAAGTATAAAATTTATGCAAAATTAGAAAGATTTAAATTATCATATACGTCCTTCCTTGAATAAAATTTAACATATTATGGACAAGAAACAATATAATCGTTACAGAACACTAGCACTATCAAAGCAAAAAGCAACACGAATTTCTAAATGTAAAATCGAATTAGATTGCCTGTGTATACCAGCATGGTCCGATATTGAGCTTATCTTATATAAGTAAATGAATGCTTTACGTTTTAATTCAATATCTCTTCGATAAATATGGGAGGAGTTCTAATGTACTGTGGCTTACATCTCATACTGAAAATCTCATCTCGTATAGTGTCTATCAAACTTTGGAACTATGTATTTGAAAATGCTTTCATTCAGATCCGTTAATTCTGGACTAGTTATCGTATCTTGCGTAATAGTACCAATCGTGATATTCTATAAGCTTGATCAAAACGTAAGAGAAATTGGGATAAGTAAACTAATGAGGTTGTGTTATATAGATAGTACTCCTTTTCTTCTGATTTACTGTTGATGATTTTCCTTTTCAACATTTAATGAATTTAGAAGTATTAAGTCTTGCTCTGCAGATATTGACGGAATTGTGCCGAGATGTTACCTATTTTACATCCTTTCATTGCGCATATATTCAACATTGTAATCTCAACATATACCTTCCCAAAAACTTTTTTAAAAATTATTTCTATGATAAACCTTCACATATCCTCTTATATTAGAATTAATTACTTATTATCCTGATACCTCCCATACTTCTCTACCTACCTTCATATCTACCATGCTATTATTAAAATTACAGTTAATATACGTGTACATACTAGAATAGTACTGTCTGTACTAGTGCTTCTTGATTTCTTGAAGGAACTTGATGAAGTAGATAATCTTATTCTATAAATAAGCTTTGGACTCAGCTTCAACTTTCAAGCTTTTTTGGAAGGCTGATGTGTCCGTAGCAATAGATCATCAACGGCAAGTCTGCCCAGTCTCATGCATTTGTAGTTCTTTACTTAACTCCAGAGGAGTTTCACAAAATTCTATCCTATGACCTCTGGCTGTTTAGCTCATTCGCCCTATAATTTACTAGAAGTTTCGAATAATATTTTTAATAGACGATTTCCAATTGTACAAAACCTAAGCCGTTGGACATGGGCATTAATGCTTTGTACCTGTATCTTTTATCCTTTAACTGCTGTGAGCCAGATAGTATTGTAATATTTAAGTACGAGACTTATATATCAACAGGAGAGCTTCACGGCCCGTTTTATCTTGTCGGTTGTATAAAAAATTCATTGAGGTTAAGCTTATCCAATTAATATGGATGGTGTTCTTCTAGATTTATAGATCTCCAACGATTGCCCAGCCTCGGTGTACGCTGACTCTTTCGGCTTTTCTATAAGAAAGTCTTTAGAATCACCTTTTATCCTTAGGGATGGTGCGTTTGTGTTCACGAAGAGCACTCCATAGCAATTCATGATCGTACGCGTAAATTAAACCTTGCTACCCTCTTTTTGCCTTCTCAATGAGCAGTAATACAACTCGGTGAATACTCACACAAATAAGAGACATTGGAATATAAGGCGCTCCTAAATGCTTCCAGACACAGACATATCTTCCATAGCTGCATCGAACCGAAAACCCGCCTGTTTCGAAAGTACTGAGTTACAAGTTTCATTGTTAACTTCAGTCATTGACAAAATTGGAATTTGTTATAATTTTGAGCCATAAAATATTATATAATGATTCCTATTTAATAACATTTCCTGAGATATACTCATTTGGTCTACTTACAGGACTATACTAACCTCGTAGGAAAAAGTGTAGTGACATGATTTGGAGAATGGTAGGGAATTATTGTAATTTGTTCCCATAGTTAAAGTTTTTTCTTGAATTCTATTACAGTCCAATTTTCGAAGTGGATTGGTGGTTATTCGCTACATTACATTAGGGGTCAGTTCTTCCATTAAAGATTCTTCACTCTCTTCGTAAAGAATGCCCATAAGAACCTTATACCTCACGCATCCTTGCTATTCAAACTAATTAAAGTGCAAATTCATCAATCTTCTGGAACATAAAGAGATGCCTAGCTCAACTAATAACTAATTCCCCATGTATAGGTCAGAAAATACGAAAAAAAACAAACAGCAAAGTTAACAACTTCCCAGTCAATAATCTTCTTTGGCTTATCTCCTTTTGAACTTTTTGTTGTTTTTTTTTGCATTTTTCTTCAAGTCTTAACTGTAGAAATGGCTTTGTGTATAGAAAGCAGATGAACTCACTCATCTTTCTTTATGTCCAATCTCTCCATACCGCTGCGAGATAGATAGATACGATGAGTGCATCTAGGCTAGGCATTCATGGTACATTCAAACCTCTTAAAAAAATATCCATAAAAATTGCAATCTCATATGAGTTTGCAAAAATGATTACAACTAGTTGGAATACACTAAAAGACACGCGCATGGATACCTCTTCTCTATGGCGATATATTTGAAAAGGTCTGAACTCTGTGCACACGTAATACACAAAACGTAACACACAAACAAAACCAAAAAACAACCTAAAATACGTAAGAGCGGCTTTTGAAGCGTATTCTTTCCTTATATATTTTCCATTAGAGAAGGGACCCCTTTGGGGGCCGCTTGCTTACTTACACTTAACCGTCATGCATGCTATGCAATCTGGAGAAAAAGATTTTTCGTTCGAATATATAAAAGATCGTCGGGTCCAGTGGGTCGAAGGAGGATAATCTGCTGGTAAAAAGCACTTGTACAAGAGTTGGATTAAAATGTAAGAAAATAAAGTTTGTTGCCAGGAAAAATAGTAACAAAAGGAAGAGAAGGCAATTTGGCTTCGCTTTAGGAGACTTTTATTGGAATTGTACAAGAGCTGTACGGTTAAATATACCACCCACAAGGTGTTACTTTTTTCATACGACTGAAAAATGGAATAATTAAAATGTGTGGCTAATATTAGTTCAATGAACGGAAAGTAGTTTCAGTATATTGGTGCAGAGCAAGAAGATAATTGAAAACACTTGAGAAGATCTGCAAGAAATTTATAAAATGTGTTAATTCCGTTGAAGATGTAGATATGGTACTAGATTAAGTCCATGTCCCTTACCATTTACAAGAATATAATTTCTAGATTACACACGCTTTTGTTGTAGCCCATACGCGCTAGAGTAAGGGCTCCTTTCTGCTCTATTTTAAAACTTTGAAAGATTATCGAAAAGCTTTTCACCAAAGAAAATTGAGGAAAGTTCATGGTTCATGATTCATGATTCATGCGGTCGTTTGTTTGAATCTCATCGCCGTCTAGTAGTTGTGAGGTTTTTCTGCTAATAACAGGCTAATCAGTAAAAGCTTGTTGTTACAGCAGTTATTATGTGCTTCCGAATGTCCATTAATCAATGGGATCCACTTGCAATATTTATTAAGCAAATGGTCAGCTCCTCGTCTATATCCGTGAACTTCGTGATTATTATTGATGATGGCCAATGTACTGCTTAAACTCGCTAACGTACTCTGAGCTATCGAGTCTTGAAAGCCACATAAATCTCATAAATTTGGAACTCATAAAATGGAACATAAAATGACCAGCAGTCAAATATCTCTCAGTCGTTACAATAGCAGAATAAATGTTTCGAAAAGCTTTCTCCTACATCGGATAAAGACTGGATAATAATTTAAAAAGTGTGACTTCGTTTTTGGCTCTTCTTACTTACTGTGAATTATATTAAACTTTCCGATAAGTGTATTGTCTGAATTGCAATTGGCCCACTTTCATCCTTTGCCTGGTACTCTCCCGGATGTTCCAGATACAGCTTTAAGAGGATATTTGTTTGTTCGAAAAGGAAAAATTTCTCACCCGGTCTGAATTTATTTATGTATTTATTCATCCATTGCAACTTCTCTTCCACCCATTCTCACCAGATTTTTTATTGATCTCATCGTTCGATGGGATCTACAGAGCCTGATTGAACTCTTCAAAAGGAACGTGCATAAACAAATCATGTTTGAAGATGAAGTTAAAAACTATGTTCTCAAAAGATGTTTGTTCTCCTAACTAACAAAATACATACGGAATACATAAACCTGTGGTTTAGCCGAGAGTATTTTTTACCTGAAGCTAAAGCGAAAAATCTATCTTAGTTCACACAGAGAATAACCTGAGCGCATTTTTTCTATTGCAGCTTTCTCAGGAAGCCCCCAAATATTAAGCTCAAAATAGGCAAACTTAATAAGTCGGATATTGACCTCATTTAAAAGAGAACTTACTTGTCCCCGCAGGTTGTATCCTTGAGAAGTTATTCAAAATAAAATTTTTGAATTTTGTGGTCAATGTGAATTTTTGGTGAGGTGAAATTTTTCGTCAAACCGATAGGGTCGTTATCCTGTGATATCTTTGTGAGGAGTAGTAAGGAATTTACAGGGTTGAAGAACATAAACTCTTTGGATGTGATTTTAAGGGGAGGGGGGGGGTGGTCTCCGAACAAACGTTGATCAGGACACTCCAATACACCCTAATGGACACTCTGCATATTAACGCTCCTTAATTTTTCGAAAGCACTCAACTGCATAAAGCATTACATACTTACTTCTAGCAAAACCTTGAAGTTTGCTGCCACTTTGATCAATATTTTTCTATAATCCATAATTTTCAAAGGATAGGCATGAGTTAGCAAAAGTAGAGACTTCACTTTGAGAACTCTGCAGCGTTCCAAAAGGTTCTATACTGGGCCCATTAGTATTCAGTTTCTTCATAAAAAAAATCTTCCTCAAGATATAATTGATGTTATAGTAAGAATATGTGCAGATGATCTCCTAATTTCGTTCAGCAGATCCATTGGTATAGTCGAAAATGTTATTACTAGAATAAACTTAGGCCTCTAAGGAAATACATCTTACTGTCATACTTGTCAATCTTACCGATGTCAACATTGTTTCCCCTAAACTATATGTGAGGTTAATCAAAGCTCTCTACCACACTTTACCTATACCAACAGGGAGTACAAAACTACATTCTTTGCTTGCTCAATAACCTGAGAAAATATAAATATAAGCATGTTTCACATCGCAGTGCAAAAAAAACCATCATGACAAAACCACCTGTACTATATTCTATACGCATTTTTATTTATATTTTACAATTTAAACAGCATTTTAATAAACCGCAGATGACATATGCCTTGTCTCTTTCTAACGAGCATATTGTGGTATAGTTTATTTCATGCCTATACAAGACCTACACGCTTACACCTGTCCTAATTTTCAACATTGATCCTTGGAATTCTCTCTTGGGATCCCCACTAAAAACAAAGCTCTATTTTTCCTACACAGTTTACTTATTATTAGGTAGCCTATAAAGTATTTGACCTTAAGTGATCTCATGATTTTTGTTATACCACGTTTCAATTCCAGATGTATTGAAAGATTTTTCTTCATGGAAGTCATCCGAACCTAGAATTCCCTTTCCATAGAAATTCAACGAATTCATGCTCTAGAGTTTCCAAGAAAAATGTATTTAGTTTATCTTAGTATCACTTATTTATTTATTTTTCACTTTATTTATTTATTAGGCGCTACTAATTTCCTGTTTTTTATATCTAATGTAAGATTCCTTTCCCTTTTCTTGCAAGTAGTACATTCGTAATAAATTAAGAAATGCCTATTTAGTGTTTTTTTAGGAATAATAAAAAAAAACAAAAAGTGAATGGAAATCTATCGACAGTGACTTTAATAAGACTCCCTATTAATTCGAATCGTAAAGTCTAGTCCTTAGATAATATTTTGCTGGTCCTCATCTAAAATTTCTATTTCAAGGTACTGATCTTGACTTTTGAAATTGATATTTTGAGAATTAATTAATGTTTCATTTTATAACTCTATTAATAATAGGAACTTGCTGTAATATGATTCAAGCAAATGCTCTAATTCGAATCAATCTAACTTGAAAAATTGAATGGAAGTCGATCTGAAATGTTTGAGTTTCCTTGAAGTTAAGTGAATATATCTCAATTCTCTAAGTCCGTTGTACTTACACCTGCTTTTCATTTTTTCGGGGGTTAATATGCTCACGATCCCAAAAAGAGCAATCTTCTACTTTTAGCAAATGCACTTTTGCCTGGTTCGAACTGATCTGGACCCATTACTGTGATCACTTCTCAGAAGGAAAAGACCGGGTGTATTATGAAAGGTGAACGCTGGGATCACCTCAAATTTATAGCTATTCCAGGTTTTACTTCCTTTACCCTTGTATATATCGCAATTATAATTAAACTGAAATAGAGAGAGATAGAATGGATCATTACTTTTAGCGTTTACTCTGTCTTTTCTACTAAGATCAGTCGACTTGTTGCGTGATCGGTTGCCAACACCAAACTAACTAGATACTAGCCAGCTAGCCAGCTTCAAGCTTTACTGGCCAAACGCAACCATAAGGTGGAGAGAATTTAAAGAAAATGAAAGAAAATTGTTAATGCCACCACCATTACCACCACTACCGATCCATGGAGATCATGTCAACCGGGTGGGAAGAACCATTGATAAAATTTTCGCGTGCTCTCATTTCTTTCCCCTGAAAATTTCATCATTTCTCCTTTCCTTTTGGTTTCTTTTATTTTTGAGAGAAAAAGATTTTATTTTATTTTTCCTCCATTTTTTTATAGAAATAAAATTAAAAAAGATAGAAATGCTTTTGCTGTTATTGCTGCTGGTGCTAGTGCTGGTGCTGGGGCTGCTGCTGTTGCTGCAATGAATAGTCTCTGACTTTTTAGGATTTTGTTGTGTTTCGAGTTTCTCCTTCTCCCAAACTCCCCCAACTTCTTAAGACTGTTAAAGTTGCGCGCGCACATATCTTTTCGTTTACGTCTTTTGATCGCCTTACGCTCGTCGTTTATTTTTTTCTAAATTTTTTTTTATTTTTCTTAAGTTTTAATCTTGGGTTGTTGTTTTTCTTCTGTTTTGTAGAAAAACAGTTTTGAGATGAAGAAGGAAAAAATTGTTGGCCTAGGCAGAGCAAAAATGCATGCATACGTGGATATTATTGAATGGTGTGGCGGCGGCAGAGTAATTTATTACCCTTCTTACTTAAGGAGTTTTCTGCTTGGGAGAAATTCTTCCAACATATTTTTTACTATTCTTTTTTATTAGATTTTCTCTCCATTTATTCTTTAATTCACTCTATGTAATTTTTTCCTACTATCTTTTTTTATTATTCCCTAACTAGATTCGAATTTTAACGTGTACTCCCTTTCTGCATTGCATCTATGCATCTTTTCGCGGCATTGCAGATTTTCTTCTACACCGCGTGTATATTTATTGTATTTTTTTCTCAACTATTTACTTTTGGTTATTTTTTATATTTTTGTTGATGTTTTTTTTTCTGTACTATTTATTATGCACCGCAAGAAATGGACACGGAATGCCTTTGACTCTTGCAATTGCATTTTTATAAGTACTACGCGCGCGCGCGTTCGTGCCACATTACTCTCTTCTGGTGCAGTACGACCTGTTGCACTTTTATCTTTACCAGTGTAATACACGTTTAGTGTTTACTTTTTTAGTGGGTGTTGTTGTGTAGTTCTGTACAAAACAAAAAAGAAGTTGAAAATTGTTAGTTTATCTTTGAAATAATATCAAAAAAGCTATAAAAAAAAGTGCCTAAGATTGTGGTCGGAACTCTAAGAGTGCATTTACTTAATCAGTGAATATCGAACAATCCAGCAATTTTCCGGGCTCTGAATTCAAATTTTGAAGAAAAAAAGCTTTCCTCGTTCCTTTTCTTTAGTTTCGCATTATAATAAATATTTATTAGTTTATACGGCTACCAGTACATTAATATCCAAAAAGTAGGCCTAAAAATCGGTTTTTGTTTTTTAAATTGAATCCATACACCGCCACGCCGTTGTAGTATTTTCTTTTCTTTTGTTTATTTAGTATTTTATTATTTTTCGCTTTTATTTTAATTTTTTGTTTTTGAATCTTTTTTCTTTTATCCATGCAACTGCGTATACTCTCGTGGTGATCACTTCTAAAACTTGCTAACTTGTCTCGATTAAATGCAATTGCATGCAGCCAAAGCCAAATGTACCACCAGCTGCTCGTAGTCTTAGCTCCAACTCATAGTATCTCTTGGACAGTCTCTTGGCGCACAAATCCAATATACACACATCCGTACCAATTTACTTGTGACGTAGAGATTTCGCCTGAAATTTTAAAACCAAAAAAAGTCCATTTTTCGAATAGCTGTTTTGTTTTTAAGTTTTCCTAAAAAGAGGACAGTGAATTTTCATTCTGTCCATTTTCGGTTGACTACTCAAAATATTTAGTGAAATATTTATTGCTGTTGTTTTTGTTTTTTTTTGTGTTTCTAAAAACAACAGATATTGTTTTAGTTTGAAGTGCATTGTTTGATCATTGTTGGTATCTTTGACACAGAGAAAATATATTATTTCTGAAACCATTGTAACTTAAGTGTTCACGAAAATAAAGTGAAAAGTTCGTTAAAAATGTTTGTTAGCTGTATGATCACTTTTGATTTAACGTTAAACGATCGAATAAAATTTCTTTGTGAAATGTGCTCTAAAATGTGAAGGTTTCCTTTTCTAATGTGGAAAATTTCATTTTTACTAGTCATCGTATTTTTGCTGCGGTAAGATATTTCTTTATTTCTATCTGTCTGTTATGCTTTGTCATCTTCATAGGTTTAGAGAACAATATCAAAGCCTAAACCTATTGTTTGACAAATTTTTTGAAGGCACACATTTTTTGACAGTTTTGTTATACATCACTTTTTTATGAAATTTTTTTTTCCAAAATCTATGAACGAATTGGAAACAAACTTGCGCCCCATAAAGTATTTTCGTTTTTTTTTATTTCTAGAAAGGCTTTGAGTTAAAAAAGTTTCACAAAGGATTCCGAATATCTGACCATCAATCGGAGATTTCAACCGCCTCACCCATTTTGCTTCTCTAAGAACAACGATTCTAACGCGGTTTGGCGCAATTCTTAGGGTTTATACCTTTTAGAAAGTAGTCCAGTTCTTGGAGAGAGACTTTAGCGGAGGATAGGTTTCGATTTACGATTTAAACAGAAGATCGATCCTCTTCAGAAAATGAGTGATAATATTCCTTCTGGAATAATAACATCAGCTTCCACCAATACGAATACCAGGTCCCCAATCGCCAATAATGGTCCAAGTCATTAAAACACTATGTTTATATCGAGGGATATAGAAATATGCGAATGAAAGTAATCGCGCCGGCCCAAAAAAACGATTCCACGTAGGATACGTGAAACGTTCTAAATTATTACGAATTGCAAACTTATCAAATCCAGAAAGTAAATTAACTCAAAAAAACGATGTTTCTACTCATGGAGCGAGTTGCAACACAAAATTGCCGGTGGTTACGCTTCGATTGAGTGGTATAGGGATATGTAATGAATTTATCTACTATTAATGAAAGATTGTGAATGTGCAACACAGATTAGATTGTTTAAAATCTCCCTTATTAATGAGAATGCACACACAAAAGAGCGGTCTACTGAGTTCAAGGATTCTTTTTAGGCGACGTAACACCTGGTAACAGGTAAACCTTGCTGGCTCCAAAGGGGTAGGAGCTTACAACATTGTAGTTAAGATAGAGACGGCCACCTGCAAAATCCTCGAGGAAGGACTTATGCAGATCGACAATTTTTTGTTTTTTGTTTTTTGTTTTTCTTAATAGGATGCCGGAACTAATACAGCCCTTTGAATGTAAAACCCCCAGGAATAGAAATATGTTCGGTTCAACCACCCGATGAACTTGTGAAAAACTACAATACTCTCGCATTTAGTTCCTACTACTCCGTGATTACTTTATACTTACTCTGGGGATTTTTATGTGGTACAAGTAAATTCTACAAATTGTGATACAACTTGTCAAACAAATCCACATACACTTTGAAACGTTTTCGACTATATAGAAGTCGCAAAATGTGCCGATTAAAATTATGGTATAAATCTTATAGAAATCCCGATACAAATATCTAAATGTCGAGAACTCAGGGCTGTATTTAATTGGCATATTCCATTGCCCACATGTCGCGTTAAGGCCCAAAGGTATCTTTGATTCACAAATGAAATACGGAACATGTCGTGAGTAGAAATTGCCTCAACCACCAACCACTAGTAGTCAGATATATCGACGCGCCCTGTACAGGATTTGATCCCACACCAACATAGGAGAAAATCTGCTGACATGCGCCCACTCGGCCACCGGCGTGGGTGTTCTTAGGAATACTTTCATAGTAAATCAGACTTAAATTAGCTACCTAAGAAATTATGGGGCATCCATGGCCAGAAAACACCTAATCTGAACATTTTAAATAACAAATAATTTCTTTACATGAACAAACAATATTGTAAGCATACCGCAAAAGTGATCGTCATTTTAATAAAATGATAGTCTCCACGATATTTAAAGTTTTAGCTCATGTCTTAAACTACTGCCTCATTACATTTCAATTCCCAAACCAAAGGAAGCAAGCTCTAGTATTACCCGTTCCCTTTGACCCCAGTGATCTCTAACCGATAATCCTACTCTGCTTCTTCGCTAATTTTTAATTTTCATTTTTTTATTTTTCTCGTCAGCAATAAACCTTATCAAACAGTTGTTACAATTGTTAAAAGCAGCACATCAAGGTGTAAAATATATTTTCTAACAATGTGCTTCTTAGCCGTGGTGTACCACATGATTCTATATTTGGTCCCCTTCTTTTCAAACTTCAGAAGTTATTTATATGCTGATTATGTTCAGCTGTATCTTGTGTAATAGACTAGAGTTATGCTTGCAGAATGAATAACACTCTTTGTTTATAACTCGTCCATACAAAAAATTTTAGCTCTAAAACCTGTTAAATGTAATTGCTTAGGCTTAATTATAATCTTCCAAAAGTGTATGTTTTGAATTGAATTTGAGGTTCATATGCTGCAATTTTGGTAATGTTACAAGAGAGACAATTTATGATTGCCAATAGCCGACTAGTCTAATTTCAGTTCTTTTACCTTACACGCAGGAAAAAAATGGGTTGAAGGTCTTTCACATATGAGTGTACAGTTTTCCCAATTCTTGGCTCGGTATGTCGTAGAAGGCTTATAGTTGGATATTTAGTGATCTACGTTTCATAACATAATAGAGATAAATAGCTGACATTCGGTGCTGTAATTCGTTTGCTGAATACAGCCTTCTGCTGTAGTTCCAAAAGAGCCACTGCCTAGGTAACGGTTTCAAACGGTTTGTACAAAAAAAGAAAACCTTAAAAAATCTAACTTTCGTCAGCAACATCCAAGGAGAATACCAAATCCATTAATAAAAAGAAGAAAGAGAAATGGCCCCAGAACAATACCTTGGGATACTCCTAATATGGGTTTATAATATGCCGATTTGAATCTGTTAAATATAAAAATTGTCTATTTTTGGTTCAAGTAAAATGAGAACCGGTTCTTGAGCTTTGTATTAAAGTTATATTTAGACATTTTGCTCAGTAAAATGGTATGATTAATGCAGTAACAATAAGTACTTTTTTTAAGAACTGGGAAAAGAAACAATAATTTATTATGGCTTAAAAATTAATAACAAGCATTTCAAAAAATGAAGAAAAAATAGCATAGGAATAAATAACAATAATAATAGAAAAAAAAGAAATAATCATTTGTGAAAGGATATACCTCATTTGGGTTACAAATCTAAATTTAAGTGTGCGAATTATCGGGTACTCCATTCATTGCAATTATGAAATTTCAGTAGTCTCCTGAACGTATCGAAAGAACCAATACCTTGAACACTTATTTCAAAGTTGTATGACTTGAATACTGTAAGAACCTTCATGAATTATTATATGAAAACATGGACGTCTACCAGATTAATAAAACCAAAAACTTCCAATCAGAGTTATCCTTTGGAAAGATTAGGCTACTAAATATAAAATGGGACACAATGAGTGTATATATCTCTCCTTAAAAACTGAGCTGAAAAACAAGGTTGTCGAAGACTGCAGGAATTTCATTTATGCAAATGGATACGGCCTGGACCAGTATTCTTATTTATGTCCAATTCAGCTAAAGCTCTGAACATGGTACTGAGTGTATAGCAACACCTGAGATCTTTGCCCTGTCATATGGAGAATCATCTTTGCAAGCAGAACTAAAATATAATGCAAATGGATCACAGATTTCCTCAGGTATGTCAAAGATCCCGGCATCTGAACTTTTCTAGGGTATACGCGTATTTTAAAGTAAGCCTAAAAGACTTTAGGATTCATATTTATGCTAATTTCAAGGGTAGAAAAGTATGAACGTAGAAAACTCTAATTTTGTCATAATTTCGTCAGAGAAGGGTTTTCAGAGCCACTACTCTCGCCAGAAAAAATATCGCAATATATCACAACCACAAGGCACTTGCTTGCCTTAATACCCCAAGAAATCATCGTCATTCTTACTTTTCCTACCCACATTAGAAAAATAATTAGATATTCACAAAAAGGACATAAAATGACTGATGATAGCAAATGGCACAAGTCCGAGTAGCAAGCCTTAAGCAACACACTACTTTGCATCCAGCTATTTCATTTTTATACAATTATATACAAATAAAAATCTGGACATTTAAAACCATGACCTATGATACTTTATACCAAATATAAGGAATTGTTATCATTAATCTCCAGTGTCAACCGATTGTCCCATTTACTCACGTTTTCTTATCATTTCACCTCCCTTCTCACACCCCTCTTTATTCGCATATAAACACACCAATTTTACCGTTTATTTTTAAATAAGAACTGAAAACCCCCGTAAAATTTGAAAATTCATTCCGTCCCGGCCCGGCCTTTCTTTTAATATTCATTCATTGACCTCAAACTTACGGAGTCTAAAAAAAGCTTTGCAATCTTGCAAGAAAAAGATAAGAAAAGAAAATGCGAAAACACCCAGCAAATGAAGTTTTGCTTTTTTTATTGCTGTTTTTTGGTCTTATTTTTCGATTTTGTATCTTTTTTCACTTTTTTTTTGTTGTTGTTGTTTTAGCTTAAAACAAGAAATTTCGAATTTTTGTGCGTGCTCAATACATTTTCCGTTGAGTGTGGTTAAGTACGGAAGGTTCATCAGATCATGGGGACAGGCAGTATTCTTCGTTTTCAGCTCTGTTTATAGTATTAACATAGCTGCAGAAGTTTGTCGTCACACAAAGGGGCCAATACACGTTTTATATTAAACACAAGATTGGGGATCAGAGTGGAAAACAGTCGCTATACTGTCACCACCATTGCAGTTGGAGTCTAGTCGCAGAGAATAGAGCCCCAAAGCCATTGGTATGACAGGGCAGGGCCATTGTTTCTTTGATGGTAGCGCCAGTGTAAAATAAAAAGCAGAAATGTTTAGATATATGTGAGATACTTTGCGACAAATTTTATTATCTTCGTCTTTAAGCAGTTTATGCACATTTTTTTCGCTTTTCGCCTTCTTCATGATTATGAATTTTTGCTTATCTTTGCGAATTTTTAAATGTTTGCGCTCGTGACAATTGTGACGATTTTTGTGCATTGAGAATTCAGTTTTGACTTTGAAATTTGCGTCTTTTTTTTTGTTGTGGCTGTCATTGTGACATAGTGTCAATGACTTTGCCGTCAAGACTTTAGTCTTATTTCAAAAGAAATCTTCTTGAAATTTTATCCGAGTCGTAAAGTAAAAATAGCGGCGATAAGATTTATTTCTACATGTATCTAAAGTAGACAATCTTTCTTATGAACACTTGTTTCCTTCGGTATAAAATAGTATTGTATAATATTGTTGCTGTTTTGCTATTTTCTAGAACAATGTTTTTGTATATTGTTTAAATTTGGTACATTCGAAAATTATGTTACATTTCCTCTTCCAAGTTCAAGTCAGAGGCTATTTAAGGAGGCTACTTGGGTCGAATTGCCAATTATATAATCAGAAATTTCCAATTGAGGATCACCTTCACTTTCTTACAACAAATATTAAATATCATTTTGATAAGCACGTACCACTGAAACTTTCGTTTGTTGACAATCCTCAAATTCCTTAGTTTACATTAATACTCGTAGTTAGTCGCTTATATCTGAATGAATGCTTAACGTAGATGGAAATGCCCTAGACTGCTAGGAGATTTCTCGTGCAAAGGTACAATATTAAGTTCAAAATTCAACGCTTTCGCCTAAAAAACTTTATCAAAAATGTCATGGTATTGATCGTAGATTTAAAAAAGTATTTGATACGCAAAATCATGGAGGCAATCTAAAGAAATTAGGGAATATTTGTATTTGAGGGAAAGCTCTGGAATGGATGAAGAGTTATTTAAAGAATAGTAAGATAATAGTAAGATTAGAAGAACACGGTAGTAATTTAACTCTTATGAAGTATGAAGTCGATTCCGGATAGGGTTACCAGATCTGGCACTGACAAAAATCAGTACATTGAGTTCAAAGATTTTCGTTCATTGTCAGTTGTACTTTCTAGCCGGATCCTAACATAGTTTAATATAAATGATTCAGCTCCAGAAGGCCATTAAGAACGTGAAGATTTATGTTTATGTTGCCTTAGTAGTGGAATCACGTAATACATTGTTCTGTATATTTTATAGAGGAAGTTTCAAAGACACTGTCATGATTTGGAGCTACTCAGTATATAGAAAACCAAACCAATGCATATCAGGGCGAGAAAGCACAAATAATACAAACGATATAGAAATTAAATGCAAAGATTTTGTATAAAAAAATTTAGTAGATTGCTACATTTAAATACCTAGGAGTTACTATAGATCAATATCTACCACTACTGGATATAATTATTGCATCACTTATCACTTCCTAAATTTTAGGAGAATTATTGGCGACATAAAAATTTTGAATTCTTTTCAACCCTCTTACCTTCCTTTGCAGAGGCTACAAGCCGCTACAAAAAAAAGTTAACTAAAGTTTGTATAAAGCGTTTGAGTAGAGCACTGAAAATTTTGAGCGCCTTGAAACCTGCTAGTAATATGTTCTACCTTTTCGTATAGCTGTTCATTTTTAGTACTCAACAAGTCTTCCTACTTCAGCACTAATACCCATTTCCGGAGCACCATATATTTAGCAAAATTGTCTTATCATTCGTCATCGTCCTTAAAATTAAGAAGCGGCAAGTGATGGCATAATTATTTCCAGTGTATTTTGGGACAAGCACTGTAATCCTATAAATATATATAGTTTTAAAAAATTGTACTGAACACAGAGTCCCAATTCTGCGTCATAGAGAGACGAGATTAAGGACAGCGGCAAGCTATTATTTCAGTAGGGCTAATAATAATTACGGGGTGCAAACTTCTAAAGGTTTTGTTCCAAGGTGTTTAAAATACAGGGGTATAGAAAAAGAAATATTGTGCTTGCGTACGGACAGTAATCTTTATATGCTATGCTGTTCTATCCTATGCCCTACAGTTCATAGATGATAAATTAGTTTCGATGAAGGTATCACCATTTGTCTTGTAATTCCACTGCGTCGGTCTCTTATCATCTTAATTCATCCCCTGTTAAATGCAAATAAGATAATACCAAGCCTTAAATGAAGCAAATATTTCAGTCACAATTTCCCAAATTAATTAACGCGATATACCATACACCTCTCAGACTTTTATGGTGTTAAACCATCTATTCAACCTAAAATAAAATACTCATT
>QYTT01079069.1:0-11193 GCA_006980735.1 Dasypogon diadema | reverse complement strand
TGTAAAACAAGACTGTCAATTAGTTAAGCGCAACTGTATGACTGATAATAAATGAGAATAAAAGTTTTTGATTTACAATATCTTTTTGTTTTATAACACAAAAACCAAATGGTATTCCATATTTGGTTACTTTCCTCTACTATACGCCTAGACTCCAGAAATTTAGGTAGGCCCGACAGTTTTGCTATTGTTCTATAATATGAAATCTCATTCCTATTGCCTTCGTTATGAATAGTTGTAATAAAGAAATTTGTTCATAGTTTAGGAAAACATCCACTATTGAGAGATTTTTGAAAAAAGATAGACAAGAGAAACAATCAAAGCATTGGAACATGATTTAATTACTGCTAAAATTATTCATCCATCAGGATCTAAGCTATAATTAAAGGCCACTTCATTGATATGGTAAAAAATGGCTTCATGGAGGATTAGCAAAGATATGTTGACTGTACATCGGTAGTTGCTAATGTCCAAATAATTAATAATGTCTGGTACAAATACACCAAAATACATTTTCGAATTTCGACAGCTGAGAGATTAATAGAACTTGATTCAACTACAAATGTTAGTTGGGTCAGAAGGGTAAATAAGATCTACATGCCTTCCCAAATCCTCGCCAACATACTCACTTGGTACAAGAGCAAGGAAGCAAGAGAATTATACATCCATTGCGTAAGATTGTAGTCACCCAGAAGAATAATTTCATCCACAGAGTTCATCATACCATGGATATGATTCAAATAAAACGTTAAAGTGTCAAAAAGAGTTTTCTCTATTCAGCAGATCACTAGATCATTCTTTCAGGTCGGAGGAAACAGGATCGCCGCGATAAATAAATAAAACAATAAAATTGGAATCGGGGAGTTGGCATTACAATCAACAGAGGAAGGATCAAGTTGAAAAACAAAAAACTACTTTAGGCTCTTATGTTGCCTTCAGTACAAGCCCATCAGATCCACAGTGTTGATGAAATTCCTCAGAGACTGCAGCATAAATGTCGGTATCAGAAGCAGCCTCAATCTTTGCGTCGATTGCACCTTCGTATGATGATGGTACAACAGCAATCTCGTTTATTAAATAAATTACAAAGAAAATGGAGATACACATTTAATACTAAATCTCAGCGCTACGGACATTATCCAAAGTGATAGGGACATTGCTGCTATCACGGGCTACTTTTGATTTTAAATCTTCAAACAAGTTCCTTGCTTTTCATTACATGAACAATTTATGCAAAACCATCCTCCTACACTGGGAGATTTGTTTTGCGAAGCAGTCGAAGCTGCATATTAAACACTCCCGTATTTAAGCCGGATCTCAACTATAAATGAATCAGTCGTTTTAAAGACCCCATACTTTAATTTTAGGCAATTGTGGGCCCTAAGCTGTGCTGTGTGCATCATAGGGTTTTCCCCTGAGCTTAAGCAATACCTGAAGTACATATTTATTGGATTATAACCAGATCTAAAATGATTAAAAAAATGACTTTCGTAACCATGATTGAATTTTATAATTTTAGTGGATTGATGTAATTCGTTTAATACCGCACTAAGTTTAGGTATACCAATGCTTTCTTTGTATCGAATAAGCAATTTTCTAAATTATCACATTGTATGCGGGAGACGAGAATTTCCGTTTTCACCAGCGTAAAAGTAGCCGTTGTTGAAATATCACCCGCACACAATGTGTTAAGTGGAGCCAAATTAATACTTTATTACGCTTCCTAACTAGTTTACTTATCCTTTGTAAAAAATTACCTTTTTGTGATCCTGGAAGCTTACAGAAATATTTCACAAGGTCGCAGTAAGTGAAAGGGAAAGCCCTCGCAAGGAGTAGTCAGAATTATCTAATGATAAAGGCAACACCGTCGCAATAAATTGAGCTCTGCGTAGTAATTTTAAGTGGCAGCACTGGTTGAATAAATGCAGTAATTCCGTAAATATGGGATCCAGTCTGTAAATAGAGATAAGGTAATAAACAGATTATAATACAGAATCATATTTTACCTGCTTTTCAAATTTACTATCTTAATGATCTTGATAACAAGAGTTATGCGGATTAAACCTTCTCTTGAAAATATAAAAATTATTTGTATGCATTGTCAATACCGACATCCTTAGCAAAATATACAAATGACCTTGTGTATCGCATAAAAGCTCCTCAGGATGCTCAAAACTTTGAAAAAGTCAATCATTTTACGAAATTCAATTTATTTAAATTTTCTTTTTTATGTACAGAAGTATACAATGATAAAATAATAAAAACCTAAAAACTTCTTATAAAAGGGAGCTTCAATGGGCTTCACACTTCTTCCATTTCCTTCAACTTTGATTTGCTTTCTTCTAAGAACATCACATTATTGCTTAAGTGTCTATTTATTGTTTCTTAAAATTAGGCTTTGAGTGAAGAAGTCAATCTTGACACATGGTAACGTTGTCCTTAAAATCTATGCGAGAAATCGTGCTAGGGCACTTGAAGACATGGTGGCGTATGAAAGATTTCACTGGCAATTAAATTACACTATTGAACGTGCATTTAGTAGTAGGCCGGATGATCTGGCTCTAGCCCACATGGTCGACGGAATTCCTGCCCCCGTTCATGAATCCATTTATTCGACACTAAAAAGGAATATATATTATAAAACTTTCGAAATAAAAATAACTTCTGGATTGTAGTTGTTTGAAACCTTTCAAATTGTTTACTAAAAACAGAACATCTGTTCTAATTTATTATGAAAAGGCTTTATTAAAACATATCTTAAAATCTAATTATCGCTTTTTTTATATAGAAAGCATCCATTTTCAATCAGATAACATTTATATTTAGATTTACGATCGAACTTTTATACATTGACATTGACTCTTTTTCTGTTGAGAATTACAGTGATAATAATAACCGCTCCCATTCCGTGCGATGAAAGCACTTTGAAGCGGATAGAGTTTTATTTCTAATATATTTCAATTTCTCCGAATCCCTAAATCTTTACTCCGTTGGGGGGTTTAAAGTAGAGTTAGCCCTAAATGTTATTACTTGATTCGCATGAAAATTGAATTTACCGCCCATGTTAGAAGATGAGGACACCTATCTCTTGTGATAAGAATTAACTTGAGTTAAACTCAAAAAGGCCACTAGACCTTTCTGATTTCAGGCACCACTATTTGAATTATTGGCTTGTTAAGTACGAATATTTTCTCGCACTGCATTATACCGGTAACAACTTGAAACCCCAATAAACTAAAAATCTTCATCTACATACTTTTAAATTACTACTTTAATCACAACTTATTATTACTATCGTATTTTAAATTTCTTCAACTACTCACCCCATTTTGATCCTGTGAGAACTGGACAGGCAGCATGACGTGTTCTATAGTCTCCTTCTCCTGATGCGTATAAATTATGCCAAAAGGCAGCAGTACCTTTTTTAGGCCACAAAGAAAGCCGAAGTGAAGGAAAGACTGTGGCACCACCTTGCTCCACATCACTCATCTGCAATTTTATTATAATCATCACAAATAAAGTTAATTTTTTATGACTTAAAAAATACTTACATAGAAAAGAACAGTTGCAATTCTGTTCCCAGTACCCAAACTTTGGAATGCATTCTTTTCCTCCTTCTGTTTAAAGGAAGAAAAAATATAGAATGGCTTGAAATGTAAAATAATGTAATGATCCCTACTCTTGCAAAATCAAAATGAGGCTCATAATGGCCACCAATTCCATAGTTTACAACTTGAAGTTCTTCGGCAGTATCCATCGATAGTCCTGTCATGTCTTCTACTCTTTGGACAATATTTCGTACATATGGATGTTCCTCATCCTTCAACCACGCTGATTTACTGATTCGGTAATGGGCAGGTTCCAGTTCACCTGTTTTCGAATTTTGGACAGTCGCACGCCGAAATCTTGGTCTAGCCAATTTTTTCACAACTTCAATTTCACTGTCAGACATAACATCATGATATATTACGATATATGGACTCTGAGAAGCCTCTTCCAATTTCAGAGGAGCCATTTTCAAGAATGGAACGTTATTATGAACATATCGACACCTAAGGGGATTTAATTGCTGCGGTGTTGGCTTTATATCTCCTCTGCACAGCATTTCGTATAATCTTCGTTCAGAAACATCATATTTCAGTGGATTGCTATTCAGGCTGATTGACTGAAAGGATATTTTTTTAGTAAATAATGAAACTATTTTTTGTTTTAGTTTTACAAAATCCGCTTTTTCTACTTCGTCGGTTCCATCGTCACCCTTTATCTTTCGAACAGTCTTCGTTTGCGCAGCAATTTCCTTCTCATAAAATACTTTGTTCCCAATCGCTCGTTCATGGTTTGGTATGATATCTAACAACTCGTTTGTCATCACCAAAGCCGTCTCCACATTTCCTATGTAGAGTGATAGGTATTTGATTATTTATATTACAATCGCTTTACAATATAAGTCAATAAAAAATGTTTATTGCTTTCATGAAAATCTAAAAAAATCCCAAATAATATGCATGTTACAAAGTAAACATGTTCTAACGACCATAATATATAGTATAATGCGTGGCAGCGACTATGCTTGACACTGATAAGAATTAAAAATCACTGAAAATTAGAAATAACAGAAAAACAATCAGTTTTTTGTTTGAAATTGAACATTTTTCACACGTTTTGGTGCTACCTGTTTAATAATAATCTTTTGGTTTGCAGGTGTTTGCCCTTTCAGAGTCTGCTTTGCTACGCTGGTGCATTGGTACAATAACCAATAGACAGACAGCACACAGAGCCAACCTTGACAAAATTCAACCAGAAAAGAGGGAATTTTTGAATAGCGAAAATAATTACAAGTTTTCTTAAAGTATCAGTAAACCTCAGGGAATTGTTTTAAAGCAACCTAATATGAAATATGAAAGCTCATAACTAATACTTTTACTGTAAACTAAAGGAGAAAAAGCACCTGATGAAACTTGTAGTTTAAAATCAAACTAATAACATCATCCCATAAACATTCAAAAAGGCACTCAAGTTTTTTGGCTTTTATTAGCACAGGTGATTTTAAATTATTAGAAGTAAAACCTGTCGGCAAGTAAAGCACTATAAACTAATATAATAATCGTGTCATAATCCCATCAAATGTCATAATGCTGTAGGAACTGCAAAAACTGCTATTTTGAATACATAAAAGATACTTTGTGCCTCAACAATCAAAGTTACTGATTCATTAAAATTTTAATTGCTTGTACATACTGTAATTACAGATTTTCTAATTAACTATTTCCTCTTAGCTGTGATAAAATTTTTGGTTTATAACATTTTATTTTGAAGTGGCAGCTATACACCCACCTTTGGGTATTTTAACTACTTTTCTTCTTGTTGTCGGAGCACAAGCAACAGCAGACTTGTAACCTACATTTTTCAAATAGAATCAGGCATAAAAAAATGTGAAAATCAATTTTTCTAGTTTGCAAGTTTTTGAACAGAATCTCCTCTCAGCCCCCTATCTCTATGACACAGCTTTTAATCTCATCAGCGCATTATCTATTACTTGGAAGTGAAAGTGAAAAGCTGCTTAAAAATAAAACAAAAGTAAAATAGAAAAATCATAATTTTACTCCTTGGCTACTTTAAATGAAACTCTTCAATAGATCATCTTTAGTTTCCAGATACTGTGAGTCTTTGTAGATAAAAGGGAAACTGCTGTATATTGTTCCAAATTACCTTGTTTGTAGGTTGAGAAAGCCAAATATTCCAAAATGTCTGCTTTCGAGACACTTGTGGTATCATTTTCCCTTGGCAATCGATCCATGGCTTCTCGCATCCACAAGACTGTATGATAATAATCACCGTTAACGTACGATTGTCTACCAAGCTCAAAGCAATCGCTTGATGACATTTCAGTACTACGATAAAGTAGAATTTATATTAAAGCAAAAACATAGAATATAAACATTGCCAAAAATACTTGCCTATATTGCACACCATTCAAGTCCCCCCTTGCCAGGCTAGAAGTGTCCAAGTTGTATGTATCTTGCAGTCTCAATAAAGCAACTGCAGCTCCGTTTAAATCCTCATCAGAGGGAAATTTTAACACATTTCTGTAATTCGTTATATTTTCAAGGAATGCTGCAAATTTTAATTGTGAGTAATTTCCTTTTCAGCTTATTCTCAAAACCTACCGCTGCCAACATCGTAAGTCATTAAATTCTCAACTTGCTTCCAATCCGATGTCAGTCGCTTTGTCAATAAATACGCGTTAACGGGATTTGATAAATAGGCAGATATATCTGCTGCGGCTTCAGCATGTTCTCTTTGGTATTCTTGCATTTTTCTACAAAGCATAGCAAAAAAAATTTAGCCTAATTAATAAATCATACCACTATGAAGCCATATGAATCCAGTTTAAGTAAATGCTATCCAACAAATGACAATTATTATGAACAACGTTTCAAAACGCTGATAGAGATCGTAATCTACATTGCTTAAGCTTAAGCTATAGACCAATAGAATGTAGAATTTATTTTTAAACGCCTACAAGTATATACGTTAAACGCAGGGCAAATGGATTTAGGTTACATTTGAAAGACGAAAAACGGGAAGCTATAGTTTGCGAAATCAGTAGTTTTATTATTGAAGAAATAACTACTTTTAAAAATTTCATAATTGTACAAAAAATAAAAAGCTTATTGGTTAACAATATAAAAGGTAGTCTGTTGCGACAGAATGAAATTTTTCAAAGCATTCCATTTTTGGAACGCACAGTACATCTTCTTGTTTTCGATGTAGATGATATAAAATTTGAAAAAGGTTTTCCGATCAGACATGTCAGCTTGACAATCAAAGTTGATCGTTCAATTGTAGCAGTTTTCATTTATTAAATTCTATATTCCTCATTTTCCATTATTTTTTTATATAATAAATATGAATTCAAGCACATAACGTCTAAAAGATGGATATATGGTTTCCTGTAATACTTCTTCAATTACTCTTCATACCACCCATGAAGTACCACTGCAAGTTTCCTTATTACAACACCTCGTTTCTCTGCTTCTATAATATTGGCACCATGAATTGTACTGAGGAGCAGTACGTCCTGTTTATCCCGCCACTTCAAAAACATTAATTATTATACTTTGTAATGTGTTATCCTTTCAGTTCTTTTATATCTGCAAGAATACCACATCTCCGTTGTGGCAGGATACTAACAACGTCGGTCTTACAATTCATTCGTTTTTTTTCGTTATTTATGCTAGTGTAGCAGTTATCCAAATACACTCTATATCCCTGATCTAATAAGTCGTGGGAAAATTCAAAGACAATGCGAGTCGTGGCCTTATAGTGAGGATGATTTTCGTCATAGTGTGTACTCTTGACAGTGTATAGGCAAAGATTCGAAATATATCCAGATCGACTTTTGCATAACACAAAAACTTTCATTCCAAAACGGCTCCTCTTAGAAGTTACGTATTGCGTTCAAGACCAGGGTCCTTTCTATATAACAATAAGCATTCATCAATATAGCTAAATATCTTGTGGTGGAATATAAAAGCTTCGCATTTAAGTTGAATATTTTCAAAAACAGTTTTCAAAATTTTACTATTTGACGTCATGTTTTGGTGGATAGACTTTCTCTTTTGAAGAAGTTTGAACTTTTGGCTTTCTGAGAATATTTTGCAATATAAGCATTACGTAAAACATCTCATTTCTGTATTGTTAGTAGCATACTAGTTCCTCGTCCTTGATCGATTTTTCAATGAATTATTTTCAATATATTGCGTTGCATACAAATCAGTCTGTTCCACAATTATGGATACTAGTTCCTCATCCAGAAATTTTTCCAAATAAAATAAACGTTTTTGTAAATTTCAATGATGGTGAATTTTTGAAACATTTATTTTATTTAAACTTCAACATGATTGAAATTTACAATTCTCGGTCCTAATAAATGTTTCAGAAAATCAATTTTATCCTTGAAAGTAAAACATTTTTATCTTATTTGTGTAGGTACATCAAAGTAATGCCCAGGCTTTGCAGAAATCTTAAATGGTTCTTCCTCTTCTAATTCAATGTCAATATAACGATGCTCTTCCGATTCGTCAGAAGATATCAACAGGGTGAAATATAATAATAAAGAGCATTTTTGCAAGGAATTTTTATATAACTTTATCGTACACCTCACTGGGATTGAGGAAAACCAATAAATAACAAAAGATCCAAAATGACACGGTGAATACCCTACATACAGGGAAAAATATTACGAATTTCAAATTTTAAGAGCATGGTCCCTGAACTGTGAAGTACTCTGTACATGTAAATGGCGTAAGTTGTATTTTCATAAAAGAAAAAACTAAATTTCCCCAGACAAAAGTTCAGGTTCAAGAGGATCTTAACAACTGCGGAAACCTCTGAAGCCTTTCAGCTAAAAGCCATTGAATGATAAATCCTTTAAACAGAAAAAAGTGTATTTAAGTGCTTGACCTTTCAAGCTTAAATGCTTTAATTCAGAACTCTTGGAGTAGCTTCTGATAGAACTGAAACAACGACTTTTTACCTTCGAATGAAAATAAAAACTAAAAATATAAAAAAGATTTCGAGTTTAGTTCAGTTGTTCCGTATTCTTACTTACTTTTTAAGGTAATCTAATTTACGCTCCTGTACTTCTATGTAGCCTTCCAAATTATTAATAAGCACAGCTTCCGTGTCAAGCAATTCCTCCATTTCTGCCAACGCTGTGAATACTTCGGCATGGCCTAATTCCATAACAGCAAAAATTAGAACTAAGCCAATGCGTAGAAAACCTCTGAATATGTTGAACTTCATTCCGTCTGATTGCGTATCAATCTGAAAAATGTAAAACAGTGTTAAATTTATATTTTAAGCAGCGCAAGTATAAAAATAAAGCCATTAAAAAATGGTTTTGGTATATATTGAACAATTTCTAGATCGAAAGGAGCATTTTCTAACTCCTTTAAATCAAGAGAAAAACAGAAGAATTTTGGAAGCAAATTTCATGTTTCATGTTATGAAAGAGAAGTCGGGATGGGCGAAAAAGGAAGGTATAGGTCAAACAAAGGTGTGGTTGCACATTCTGCTTAAATAACTGGGGCCCATAGACGGGAAAAATATCATAGAAGACTATGATACTTCTGCTCAAGAAGGGATTTCGAAACTTCACTATTCTGCTGGGTCTTGTCTCGAGGACGAAAGGATGCAGACGGCTCGATGCGCTAGTGTCATGGGTAGCGGATAAATATTCAAGGAATCAAACCAGAGAATTTGTTGAAACAATTCCCGTTAAAATAGCGATAAAAGAGCGTAAGAGAGGCGACATTACGTCGATGCTCGAGAGAATCGATTTTAGAGTTAATTGTCTCGTCGCCAATGAGCCTGATTGTTTCTTTCCGCGGACAATATAGGATGCCGCTGTTAAGTAAAATCGTGGAAAATGTGGCGAATATTTGAAAGGGGAATTCAAGTTAGAAACATTTTGCGATTTCTTGGAAACCATATTTACCCGAAAAATTATGCAAAAAGTTCAGTTGGATAAAGACAGTATTAGTGCTGGTGCTCATAACCTCAGGATAAGTGCAGAGCTTGTGGAATGGGTGTTGAAATGAGAGACCTTATCTTTTTCGATTTCGATCGACATACCTTTGAGGGAACTTTGACAGAGATTACCTCCGCGTACAAACTTGGCATAAATACGAGTGCTCAGGAAGAAAATTTTAGTTTAGAAAGTGCCGTAAACTGAACTCTTTCCACATCATCTTCTTCAAGGTGCGGTTAAAGTGCTCCACTATGGATGCCTTGAGCGGGCTGTAAGTCGAGTACTAATTTACTTTACTCCTCGTCCTCAATGATGGATACAATCTCGCTGTTGTTGAGGCGGTCCACTAATTTATTGGGTCATCCCAGTAGATGTAGTCAACGGCTCCTCTAGGTATACTCATCAATCCCTTGCCATTGGGGAACGCTATTTTCCTGATGATATTCTTATACTCGTAGCTCCTTGACTTGTCCACCTTCCTACTAATGTTGTTTGTGGGTATTGGTCTGCTTCACGATTGCGACCTAATTAACTAAATCTGCATCCATGTACAGGTTCTCATCTGGGTGTTTGTATAATCTATTTGGAGTGTTGAATTTCCGATTTTCAGGTCGATGCCGTCAAAGTATACAACGTAGTTGTTAACAATTTCCGTGCACTATACCTATTGAAGGTATATACACTAGTGTGCAAACAAACGCAGCACTTGAATTTTACAGCATATACTTGATTTTGTCGAAATTTAAATTCTAAATCTCATGGGGAATGTTTTTAATTTGGTTGATTATTGTACCGATGACATTTTGTGATTACATTAGATTACTTACTGTTTTATATTTCTCAGGGCCTTTCGCGAGACTATCTATTAATTAGGAATAATCAGGGTTTTCCCCGACTACCTGCAAGTGCTGTGTTTTTTTTGCACACTAGTGTATGTCGCCGCATGTTCACATTTAAAGACAAACATTTTTCATGCCTAAGCTGATAACACGTCACGCACATAGTGCAAATATTCGGTTAACGATAAATTACTTAACCACAAGCATCCGGTTGAATAAATTAAAATACTAATCGCACATCCAGTCACTGATAACTCTTAAACGCAAAAAAACACTTAAACCTCTGCTTGACTTGATCCCAATTTCGCAATCTCACGTGATCCCTCAACCCCATCAAGGTCACGCCCCTTGTGAAGCTACACCTCAACTGTCAAATATGGATGCCGGCACGCGAAACAAGATCCCTCATGACGTCACACTCAACTTTCAAATATGGACTTGGAAAAATTTGCACCGACCGATCATGAAAACTTTAAAAATACAAGTAAAATTGGCCTCAAATTCTCATAGCTTATCTACTCAGGCAGGCACCCTTCTTCTAATGTTCTGTTCGCATTGAAACCTGGTCTTTCTTATGGTATTATTCACGTTGAAAAATATTTGTTTAAGAAAGTTTCAATATCGCTCATTTAAATTGAGGAGAATAAATAAAGTGTTTCGATCACAGCAAGTCAATTTGATCATCGCCTATACAGCGATCGCCTAGCACAGCCACACACAACAAGTGGTCACAAATTTTCTTTCATTTTGAATAATTTCATAAGGAAAATATTACAAACTAGCTTTTGCCCTCGACTCCGTCTGCGTGGACTTCAGAAT